>OOFC01007218.1:2285-31588 GCA_900323345.1 Pseudochromis fuscus
CCCCCCCCCGCTCGCTGACTTCACTCATTTATCTTCAAACCTCAACCCCCCTCATTGTCTTTCTCCTCAGGCGGGCTCTGTTTAGTTTGGGGAATATTTGATTGGCAGGTTATAACCCGCAGTCGGGCTGACATTGAGAAAACGTCTTATCAGTGAGTAGCATTAATTCCTTACAGTAATTTCATACAATGGTCAAATGAATGCGGGGAAAGACAGAGGGCATAGATGGTGGTAGACACTGGGATGTAGACCATCTTTCACATGAAAAGAAACAAATGGACCAAAATATCAAAAATGCACAGAAGCATACATGTCCCTATTCTCTGAAGGACACATTATAATGTCTTTATTTAAAGACTGTCTCCCCTTCTTCTTCTGTGGTTTATTAAGTGATGAACAGTGGGGAAGACAGCAGACATGCAATGACATTCAGCTAAGGTCATGTGCCACACCTGTACCCATGATGTCATCTCCACATGTCACACAACCCACTGTGAGACCAGGAGCTTTTTATAAGGGGATATAAAACCGAACAATAATGCAGTGCAGATAATGTAATGCTTTTAGGGTAAGAGGTTCAAAGTTAAATAAACAGGAAGATGGAACAACTAGTGTGGCAAACATGCGATAAATAAATCAACCTTAGTTTATTCTGTTCTTATAAAATGTATTTTAAGATTTATATTCTGGTCCTGGTGTTGCGACATGTGTTTTTTCTATTATTTACTGTGGCCAGCCATTACTCCAATCCTGGCTTTCTACAAACACACAGATCAATTTGCAAACCCAGGAGGGCTCCTTTTGTGCTCTTTGAAGTGTCAGAGAGCCCACGCCGTTCAGCGGTGAACCAAACAGGGCCGGCGCTGAAGGTGGAAATCGTAGTAGTGTAGCGGCAGGAGCAGGAAGAGGCAGAATGAATGGGCTGATTCAAGAACTTCACAGTTATTTCCCCACAGGCAGCGAGCTCTACCTCATTAGTACAGCCCTCACCTGACTCCGTGCGCTCCACTCGCCTGCCTCGCTGATGAAATATGAGGCATGCTGAAGTAGCCCAGAGACCCCGCCGCTGCTGGAGGACAGAAACACACAGTACATACACTAACAATAGACATCACACATTCAGACAGGTGCGTGGACGGGGATTTGTGTTTGTGTGCGTGGGCGCATGATGCTGTGTGTTCACGTTTGTGCATATTTGCTCCTCCCAGGCCTCTGCAGCGTAGCCTCGCCCTCTGATTAACGGTGATGAGTGGCTGAAGATAGTGAGCCCGACCCTTCTGTCGCTCAGTGAAAGCTTTTATCTAACTCTTCAGGGGATTCTGCCATGTGATGTCGCCTCAGTGCTCCTGTCTTAACTCTCATGCCCTCATCTCACCCTATTATCTCCATCACCTCCCCTCTCCCAGTCGTTTTTTTTTTTTTAATCCCTGTCTGTCTCTCTCCCTCGTGCACACACTCAGGATTTCACCCACAGATGGACAGATGTGCAGATCTGTCCACACAGCTTTGTACGTTAATTGTCCACCTTTTTGTAAAGCCATGAAGGAATATCTTTTCCTCTCTGCTATTGCTCGACTTCCCCCATATGTAAGGATAATGTAACACTGTACTCACTACATTCAAACACAGCTAAACCAGGCATGAGGTCAGAGCAGCAGGACTTCCAGCACTCAGTCTCTCCTCGTGGGAGTGGCACCGGGTTACTCTGCTGCCTCTCCAGAGCCTGTGGGAATGACCACACTGCCCCCCAGTGCTTAACTGAAGAATGGCAACTTTAAGTATGACTGATGATCGTCCTGAGGCTGTGCTGGAATGAACCAGGGTGGGGCACAAAGCAGCTGAGGGATGTTGTTACCCGGCTAAACAGTGTGTCCAAAGGGGTGGATTATTCCTGGAGTTTTTTAACATCATAGAAGCTAAGCTAAGTGGATGCTACCAGTAGCTGCACATCAACTAGACTGGTTTCAACCCTCAGTTTCTGCAAGAAATTGAATAAGCAAATGTCAGAGTATCCTTCATGGTTAATCTGATACTTTTTTGCATTCATATTCACATATTTGCATATTCAATAAACTATCTGCTTAGCTCCATTTTCCATCTTTAGTGTAGTAGTACTCGAGATTGGTCTTGGTCTCCTGATCGGTCCTGAGACCACTTTTTAAGGGTCTTGGTCTCGTCTCGGAATCAAAGACATTTTTACTCGGTCTAGTCTCAGTCTTCCCTACTTTTTTGATCAAGACAGGTCAAGACCAGGCCAGCACTACCATGATAAGTGAGAAAGTACAAAGTAACTGCTGCCTTCCCTGTGTCATGTGGTCTTTGTGACACCTGGAGTGACATGCCCCTGTACACAGAGACTGGATGAAGACGACTGGAGACACCGTGAAAATTACTTTTTGTTGCTGTTGCATTTATGTAAAAGAAAACTTAATAATAATAAAAAAAGATACTGGTCATTTGGTTCTGATTTGTTGTGACTTTTCTTTGATATGTACAGTCTTGGTCTCGACTTTCAAATGTCTGGGTCTTGTCTCGGTCTCAGTGCTCTCTAGTCTCGATAATGTCTTGGTCTTGGTTGGTACGGTCTTGACTCCAACTCTATCCATCTTACAGACATAAGATTATTATTTTTTATCTATGAATGAAACAGCCTGATAAATCATAGCTTTGTGGTAAAACTTAAAGGTCAAACAGACTGGATTATCACAGTAACCCACACAAGGATGCTCCCTGATTATATTGGATCATATTGGACAAAGTATTTACCAATTGAGCCCACATGAAGCCGATCAGAGCAGCAGGAACACAGTCTGTGGTTTGAAGGTAGCTAATCATGCCTGAAAGAGACATGTTAGAGATATCAAACTGGAACCTTTCTGACAATGTTGCTTTTGAAGATGATGAGAAACAGCATCAGTAAGGATCCTGGCTCAAACATCTACACGCACAGTTTTGGTGATTTGCTTGTAGAAATGGACATCACAGCACAGAGCAGAGAGCTGCGGCTGCATCGCTCACTATAGGTCTAATGATGTCACAGCAGGTGCTCAGCTTTAACAGCGACCTGCTCAAACATCTCTGATTGGCACACGTCCACAAATAGAGTGTGCTCGCCATTTTTCACTACTGGATGAATCCGGCGGTGAAGCAGCACTTTCCTTCCCATGTGAGCTCGCTGTGGATTTGCTCTTTATGTACCATTGAAATTACTACAATATGATAGCTTTCATTTAATTTAATTTTTTTGTTTTTTTTGCATATGCACAGGCCTGAACGGCAGCAAATCCAAGTAGCTCTTCAGTTTGTTTTGTAGTTTGTTTCTATTCATTTATATATTTATTTTATTGTTGTGATTGTTGTGGTTATTATTTTGTGTGAGGTGTTGGAAACCTCAAGTGAATAAAGTATATTTTATTCTATAAGAAAGTGGATATGACTTCAGAAATCTATGTGGACAAAAGAATCTTTGAGTTTGGTCGAGATACAAAGAATCACACTGTGAGTGTTACTTTGATCTTTCTTTGATGTTTATTTACAGAAGAGAAGTTTTCACAGTTGCTGTGAGTTTTGACATTTTCACATATGGTAACACAGTGGAAATATTTCTACAAACCACAAGTACTACCTATCCTGTGACCGGTTCATGTTTCATGTTTCTACCACAAATCATGGCCACAGCGGGCATGACTAACACTGAGTAATCCATCTGTCGTTTTACAGACTAAGAAAATTGCACTTCTAGAAATGTAAAGATGACAGTCCAAAGTTGCTCATGGCCCGAGGAGAAGTGCTAATCTATTAAGTGCTCCTACAATATGCTCCTACAGTAGCTTCTGTGATGAATGAGGTTTTGCTCGGCGCACAAGGATTACAGAGGTGTCTGAGTAGCTGCAGAGCGTCGCTGGTGGCACACGACCACAGAGTCTGAGTCTGTGCTTACACATTCTGAGAAGCAGAACTGAGCTGGTACATAAAACTAGAAAAGACAAAAAAACAAAAAAAAACAAAAGAAGAAGAAGAAGAAGCACAACAGTGTGACATCACTGGACAAAGCTGCTCACCACAAAGCACCAGAATGTACAGAGAGAAAAGCCGGAGAGAAGACAGAAATACACTGAGTGATTTGTACAAAACAAGATATCGTCTGTGCATAAGAATTTCCTCCTTGATTACTTTCTAAAAAAAAAAAAAGACAAAATGAGGCTTTGTTTGACAACAAATGACATGTATCTGAGTCGGATATGCTGGCATGATCCTCTACAGTTTTATGCAAACATGGGGCACCTGAGTAGAGAAGAGACTATTATTTCTCTGGATGGCCGTCTGCACTCAGAGGTATGACCTGCCTGGGGAGGAATGTCCTTTAGCCCTTCTCCCTCCTCAAACGTCTCAGCTGTTATTCAGCAGCAGCAGCAGACATTTTGATTGCGTCCTATAATTCTTGCTGGAAATTCTTTTAATAAATCTCAATAATAACTACTACTGCAGAATAACAAAGTCCATTTGGATCGCCTCCATTAAGCCCGTCTCCCTTCGTTTGTTGACCCCTTCTGTGCTAGACTGGACCACCCAAGTCACTGTAATGAGTTTGAACTCACACTGAGGTAAAAAAAAAGAAACGTCAGTCCCATCCTCAATGAAAAACTTGGCTCACAAAACAACAGGATGCTTATGTTTCTGTGTTGTACTTGTTGCAAAGTGTGCAGTATCATGGATCCGATCTACAGGTGACCAACATGAGGTACACTGTTTGAATCAAACCCTTACAAAAAGAGGATGAAATAAACACAATTATCAAAGTAATTATTATCATCTCTACAAAATAAGAGTCAAAAAAAAAAATCTGATTGTTCTTGCCAACAAAAAGGGAAAAAAAAGTTATATAGCAGTTACAAGTGTTAATAGAGTTCATACAAGGAGAGCATACATGCTTTATGCTGATCCCTATTTCAGATCCTTTGTCAGCTCCACACATCGTAATAATCCACTACTGCATCAAGACTAAAAACATCTCCAAAACAACCTGCTTCAAATGAAATATCAATGGAAACAAAAACATGAAACTATGCCCAACAAGGATATTATATTAGATTTTGGCAGCATCATGAAATCGAGCTCCTTCATCACAGATGTGATAGTGTCTTTGTTTGACTGACTGCCAGGCACAAACCAACGTGGTAAATGTCCATGAGAACAGATCTGTGCAGTGGTGTAGACTTTGTCTATGGCCGAGGAGCATCAGCAAACCCTTTGTACTTCACATGCAGTGACAACAGAGGCTGAGAGAACAGGTGCAAAGCAACACTTTGAAAATGGCCATGCTATACAACTTCATAAACTCTGCACTGGAAACACTTCATGTTTGTCACTGTGACTGCTCATAATGCTACCTTCACCCAGTGTCACGGTTTATTGACCTCCACGTGCTTCCCGCTCACAGTCCGAGTCACTGCAGCTTCAGCAAATGTGACGGCGGCTGGAGGAACTGAGCCCACATGAAGCCCATCAGAGCAGCGGGAACACAGTCTGTGGTTTTAGCACTTCTCTTCTTAAGGTAGCGTGGCTAATCATGGCTGACCTGGACTGAAAGAGGTATGTTAGAGATATCAAACTGGAATGCTTTTGAGAATGTTTCTGTCGGGACTCAGGACATACACGCTTTTGAAGATGATGAGAAACAGTATCGGTAAAGAACCTGGGTCAAACATATACACACATAGTTTTGGTGATTTGCTTGTAGAAAGGGCAAATGGACATCACAGCACAGGGCAGAGAGCTGCGGCTGCATCGCCCGCTATAGGTCTAATGATGTCACAGCAGGTGCTCAGCTTTAACAGCAACCTGCTCAATCATCACCGATTGGCACGTGTCCATAAACCGAACGTGCTCGCCATTTGTCACCACTGGATGAATCCGGTGGTGAAGCAGCACTTCCCTTCCCATGTGAGCTCGCTGTGGATTTGCTCTTTATGTACCATTAAAGTGTGGCGACTGCTGTACATTTTAATAATAGCATTTTTCTTTTAATTAGTACAATAAGGTACTTATTAAGCTTTCATTTAATTGAATGAAAGTTGGTAAATTTAACAGGCATGTGCAAAACTCTGAATTGAATTGAGAATGTCTCCAAAATCTCAATTCAAACCCATGAATTTGAACTGAGGTTGCAAACAGGAAGTAGAATTGCATTTCAAAGTAAAATTGAAGGAAGTAGATTTGAAATTCCACAAAATTCCAACTGATAATTTGTTTGTATTCCAGAATTACAGTATTTTCCATACATGGCAGTTTTACAATTATTTGCAATATTATTACTATGAACTCCATGTACACGTTATATTTTAATTACAGCAAGTGTTTTTCATTGACAATTAAGAATGAAAGCATCATCTATAAAAAAAGATGATTTATTTTGACATACAACTTTCAAATTATGAAAAATGGTAGAAAAATACTTCATTTCCCAGAATGCTTTACTTTATCAAATTATTCAAGCCTCTCTGTTGACAAATTTGATGGTGAAAGCTAGTTTCCAGAGAACAATATTACTGTACAATTTCGTGTCAATTGTTCATTTTCACATTTTTACAAATTATTCAAAATGGAGGGAACTCATGTTTAATTTCAGTGTTTGTAAAGTATTTTTAGTACTTAAGCCAAATTTGTCATGTTACACGTGACAAATTCTTCCGGTTTGTTGGCTGATAGGAATTTCTCTGAGATGCAATGAATTTAATTCCACTTCCTGTAATTTCCAATTCAACATCCTATGATGTGGAGCCAATTCAATTCAAATTCTAATTCTTTAAATGAACTGAATTGAATTTCAGAAATCTGTCCAAGCCTGAAATGTAAAGTTTTCCTGATGTGGCAAACCCCACTCATCCATTCTTCTGATTAACCTTTGACCCAGGTTTGCTAAGAACACATTCACTTCTGTCCATATACGACTGCTCGTGCAGTACAAAGAAAACGTCGGTCTTGTTTTGATAGTAAGTACATACACATGGCAAGGCTAAAAAAATAAGTCTCTTTGAGGTACCAACCATGCATTTAGTTCAGAAAACCAGGGACAGTAAAAGTTTTCGAGCACACACAGTTATGCTTGGTAAGAAACATGTTGAGGATGTTTCATACTTGAGGAACCATTTACATTTCTGTTGCTGATGTATTTGAGTTGAGCTGGTGAGATTTGTACAGTTGCATGAACATGGGTAAAAACACAAGCAGGACTGAAAGAGTCCGTCCTCCTTCGCTGCGAGATGATGAGAAGAAAAAACCACCTGAGAAAAGATGAGACATCACGAACAACACGGCTGGACTTCAACGCTTCACTTTTCAATCTGAATGTTGTTATTATTATGAACTGATCCTAACCTCTGCAAACCTGTCTCAGAATCACACAGACATATTATCATCTCAGTATGTATTATACTCCAATAACGCATTGCTCTCCCGTTCTTACAATAACAAGTGAAACGACCTAAAGTAAACTGCTGGGGAAATGTCAAGCAATGTTTGATGTGAAGCACCGAACGAAACCAGGTTTACATGTGAGTACCTGAGTCACCACCAGGTACTGAGTGAATTATCCTTTGTTTTCTTGAGGTAATGAGATAAATTATCCTATAAACAAAGTTTGTTTTCTCGAGATAATGAAAGTAACTCCAGATCTCGGGAAAACCACTGAAATTAACTCATCATCACAACAAAACAGTGAAAAAAATGTAACATTTATGTCCTATTACAGCCTCCATGTCTCTCTACTCTTCAGGGTTTTTCGACATTTCATTCACTGCTGCCCCAGTTTGTTTTAAAGCTACTGAAGAAAGAAAATAAAGCTTTTTAAACTACTAATCAGCTTGTTACCCGTTAGCAGCTTAACTTTGTCCATAATGGGACAATGAGTTTTTACAAGACTGTATATACAGTATGTTTGACTCGAGCTGAATAACTTTCCTTTCACCACTGCTCCTGTAAAGGGTGTGTTTTCTAACAAAGGAGCTCAAGTACTGTGCTTTTTAATTTTTATTTACAAATAAGAAATGGTGGTTAAGTTAAAGCTGGGTCTCTAATAAAACTGGGGGCATGGTTGATATGAACACATAAAGCTCAGACTGGGGAATGACGACTAAATAAATGAGAAAATACCGTACGCCTAAATTTTTCAAAATAAAAGCCTCTGTTAAAAAATGGAGCACTTCTAGAAACTTCTAGAAATCTTGTGATGCGCCTTGTCTGAAGCCAGGGGAAAAAAATGGAGGGGGGGATAAATGTATAAATCTGGACATATCTAAAATATTATAAAATGAGAGGAGGAAGATGTTATCTGTCTGTCCTCTGACTGTCACAGCCTGTTGCATCAGACTGTAAACTGTCAATAGTTAAAACTGTCAAACAATGTGTACCATCAACAAATGTTACTACACTATTAGAAAAATTTTATTTGTGTTTTTTTGGGAGGTGGGGGCAACTTTGTGGGGGGGGGGCACGACTCCTGCGTCCCCTGTGGGATTTGCACCTATGTTTGAATCCTCAAAACAAGGCTTCATACTAAAATATGACTGATTATCAAGGGAATTAAAAATAAACACCTGACTCTAATACAATCCCATTTCAAATTGATCTCTGTATTTGAGGAAATATGAATAATGAAAAGCTGTTCAGTCAGTACTAGACTCTATTTCTTCCTCTCATATTCACAGTAACTGGTGGAGTACCACTCATCACCTGCAGGGGGCACACATCCCAACTTACAGCAGCTAACTTTCCTCGCCCACAGTGGCTGCTCTGACTGGGTCAAATTATTTTCAGGTGCTTCACATCAAAGCCGCTGGATGTTTGTGTTTCCCACAGTGTACAGGATGTAAAAGGAAAGTGTAACATTACACTGAGAGACATAATCTACCAGAGATCTGAGAGGAAGCCGCAATGCACTAAAGAGTCTGAATTTCCAGTTTGACGTAACGCAAGAACATACAGTCAGTGTCGGACGATAATTTCTGCAAATTCTAAAAGGCTGTAAAATCAGACAAGTTAAGAAAAGATCCGTAAAAGGTGCTAGTTACATAAAACTAATAAAACCACACTGGAAACCATCCTGAAAAGAAATGAGGTAGTGTTGTTGATAAGGAGCAGGGATGCACCAGTCCCCCTTTTCACTGCTAAGACAATGCTGACTCTCCCTCACATTTTATTGTTTAATTTGTTACTTTTTTGAATCATGAAAGAAAGTTTGGGGACCATATTGTTTCTCATTTTCTTTCTGTTCAATTCAAATGTAATTTCAAGTCCGATTTAGTGAATTTCTGATATTTTTGCTGGAATCAGCTTAAAGACCCAAGTTGGATTTCCCCTAAATTAAAAACATGGCGAACATTTGACATATAAAAATGAGTATACCGAGTTAAAAACTGGCTCCAACAGCAGTAATGGCACAGTATCTTGAGAGCAGTGTGGACATTGGTGCATCCCTAAATGGGAGCTAAAAAGGAGAGTGGTCTACAGATGAATAGTTGTATCATCTCCTCTCGGTCTCCCACCAACATAATTAAAACCACTACTAAAATCAACAGGCCTACTTTGATTCAAAATGTGAAATCCACCATCTTTAAAACAGAAAAAAAGAAAACACTTTTTTTGTTTTTTGTTTTTTTTAACTTTCTCTGCTGAATGGCCCTGGGTTACAAAATCACATCACCTGGATAAATGGTATTTTGGAAAATAATGCTTCACATGTACCAAATCTGTATACTCCATATTTTCTCTACATGTTGTTTTTGTTTTTATTTTTCCCTTCACGTTGACATGTTTTGTACTTGTACTGAATATAATCATTTATAGAAATATACAGAGGTTATAAACGCACCTAGAATAATTAGGCACCTGAGACCCCCACACTCCAGTCAGGAAATGTGTGTAATCGTGTGTTTCTGTTTGAATGTGTGTAAAATACCTTGGAATTAGCTATACGCTGTGTGTGTGTGTGTGTGTGTGTGTGTGTGTGTGTGTGTGTGTGGACCCTGAGACAGCAGGAGGCTGCAGAGAGACGCAGGTGTTCTGCACTCTCAGAGTGTGCAGATACTCTTTAAGGCTTATTCCTCAGCGCCAAAGTAAAGTAGCATCCACACATCGAAGCCCAGGGAGACCCTCTCCGCTTCAAACCCTCCCATCCACGATGACAGCCTGTCCAAGCGCTCACTCACTCAGGGAAACGTTCATTTTCCTTTTTTCTCATTCCTGAGTGGAGCAGAGCCATGTGCGACACAGTGGGAATAGCCTCCTTCAATCCACTTCCTTCCATCTGCTTGGTTGAGTTAGATCTTGTTTCTTTTTCTTTCTTTTTTTTTGACTTTCCTACGAACAGGAAAGAAACCCAGAGGAAAGTATGGTTGCAATGATAGAGAATGCATATACAGTATTCCACCACTAAAAATATACTGTATATACAGACGTAGGAAACAGAAGTACCTATAAAACCTTTCACGGAAGAGAAAGAAATCCAATAATGAGGTGCATAAAAATAATCCATAGGGATTCTTCCTGGGTACGTCAAAGAAAATCTGTTGGATGTCTCTATGTGTGGCCGAGGCCTTACATGCAGAGGCTATGGGCACAGGTAACTGTGTGCTGCTGAGGTAGAGTGGACAAGGCCGGAGCTGACAAAGGGGGCTGGGGACAGTCCAGCAGAGATGGCCTTCCCTGGTGCTGAAGGGCAGTGTCTTGAGTCCCCGTTTTCCAGATGCTCTGACCTCAGCACAGACCTCACAGTCTTTGGAGAGTGGAATCCATTGGTGAGCCCCACGTCCTGCTGTGGCTCTGTGTCTGCAGCTGGTTGGCGTTCAGTACCTTCTACCTCCCCATTGTGATTAGCCACCAACTTTATCGCAGGAAGACTCAGGGGGGTTTGGGCCAGTCTTTCCAGAGGTTCTTCCTCTCCTGGTGGACTCGGCTGACTCAACGGGGAATATCTGTCCTCTGATAATGAGGGTCCCCTGGTGGCGTTGGAATCCTTCTCTCTCTCACTGCCCTCCTCCTCCTCCTCCTCCTCCTCCTCCTTCCTCCCGGGGTCCGACAGCTCAGAGTGAACAATGACCTCGGCTTCGACCTGGTTACTGCACAAGGATGTACACAGGCGATCTTCTAAGCCCTGAAAGGAAACAATGTCACGGTTACTTGGTGTTTTTCTATTAGTTTATCTACCTGAGTAACTCTATAAGCCCATAATAGTCTGACCTTAGTACACGTCCCCAGAGGATATCCATGTGTAGGGAGTAGATGCTTAGATCTACTTTTATGCAACCCTCAAGTAACCAGCTAGTCCAGCTAATTAGCTTATTGCTTGTAATTAGGGATGCATGATACAGGATTTTTGGCCGATATCAAATATGCCAATATTTTACAACTGATTTGGTAATTATATCTATAATTATATTGGATTAATTGGTGGATGGTGGATTAATTTTAAAGCAATATCGGCTGATACCGATAATGTGCCGATAATATTGTACATCCCTGCTTATAATGGTAAGTGTTACTTTGAGGGCCAAGGTATCCCTAAGTAACTACGTCCTATTCATTGGATTAAACAATTAACACTACAACTAGGACTAAGTAGCTCTGCCCTTCAGTATAACAATACTTCAACACACAACTTTAGCCTTAGTTCGAAAAACAACAAACACAGACACCCACATTCACGGGGCTCTTGTTATAAGTCTGCCAGCTGAACACATTAAAAATCTTGCAGCTCACATTAGCTTAATAAAATCTGCCATAACAGTTGTGATTTCAGGCAGCAGCATCTATGTCACCAGCCACAAATCAGACTTCTGTTTACCTCGTTCTGAGGTAATCTAGTATTAAACACTAGAAAAAGACTCTCTGGGGGCGGGTTCAGCAAGCTGTCGGTTAGAAAACCAGTTAGAGCTATGATGCTAAAGCTAAGACTGATTGTGAGAGACTAGTTGCTAAAATGAACAAACAACTATATTTTGTTAATTTGTTTATCACAGTGTTATCAGTAATTACCATGTTGAGCGCTCCGTTAATGAGAGTTGGAGAGTCTTCTGTTATGGTGTCTCTGTATCTGGTGATTCTGTTGGCCCAGTTATGGCTCACGGAGCCGTTCCAAGCAGCCTGCAAGATGAACAGCACAGTGAAATCATCAAAATTAAAACTTAAATCCCTCTATCAACAGCAGGGGAAAAGCACAGAGAGAATATCCAGGGCCCATCTGGAAATGAGCTTCCCCCTTGCAGGTTTTGACCTTGGGTTCAGGTGCAGGGGCATCTTCCCCTTCCCCTGGATTAGCACTTGCCATCAGACTCTGCTCCTCTGGGACCTCTGCTGGCGGCTGACCAGACTCTTGGCTGCCTGGGGGCATCAGTGTCTCCAGCTCGTGGCTATCGCTGCACTTTGGCACGTTGGAGGGAACAGGGCAGCCTCCTCTCCTGTACTGAGGCGTCACAGCCGTGGAGTCCAGACCCTCAGATATCTCCCTATTTGCAGCAGTGATGAGAGGGATAGAGAAGGAGATTATTTGTAGAAGTGTAAATAAAAAAACTAAGATGTGCACATGTTGAGTCTGGAGGCACCGTACCTGGATTTGCTGTTACGAAAGCTGAAACACATACAGAGGAGGATGCATATGAGTCCCAGACACACACCGACGATGATGCCCGTCACTGCATGGACGTCCAGCTCTGTTCAAATATCACACAACATGGAAGCAGAGCGACTATAAACAACAGACAGAGCAGCATTTTCCACAGGACCAAAATGTTGCCAATGCAAGATTTATGCGCCATATTGATTTTGATATTTGCTCTATTGCTAATTATTTCTGACTCATACACAGAAATCCATCTGAAAAAAAAGAAGATTTCGAGTTTGAGACACGACTTGGCACAGATCTGATGTAAAGAGACTGCAAGAATGTATTGATTTCTTCATGTGAGGCAAGGTTAGAGTAGCAAAGAGATACCAGGCAACGTTTAACTAGGGAGAGCAACCCTTCATTGATATTCATTTATGCTGGCTTCGGTTGGCAGTCTGGATTATGAGAGGAGAGGAAACAGATGGCGGGAGCTCTCACCCACCCACTAGCCACCTCAGTCCCATTCACACTGCATACTGGCAACACTATTACATCCCACGTGAACAAAATAAACCTGTTACTCTCTCTTTTTATAAAGGGTTTTTGCTGAAAAAAAAAATCATCTATTATACACATTATTCCTCTTAGGCACACATGAGAAAGACATAAAATGACTAAATGCTTAATGCGTCTTGGGGGAGACACAGATTACAGGTGAAACTAAAATGCTGACTGGTGGAGTTAAAAAAAAAAAAGTGTAATGAGACTGCACGCTGACATGACTGTAAAAAAAAAAGTGCTTTTTACAGCAAATCCTGCTATGTACACAGAGCAGTAATTCAAAGATCTCCTTGGGGGGTCGCTGATGAGCCCACCCCTTTGATATCCACACTTTCATATTATCCTCGAAATGCTGAATAAAGGAAGAGAAATGACGTCCTGCAGAGCTACACTGTCTGTGCTGGCAGGGACAAATGAAGGCACTTTAATTGGGGAGATGTGCATCTGTGTGTGTGTGAGACAAAAACGAGAAAGTCTTGAATGGGAAATGATAAAAATAAGACACAGGAGGACACAGAAGACAAATAATCGAAAGTTTATTTTGTGTGTTGAAGTTGTGTCACTAAAACTGATATCGCCTTTTGCCAACTCTCACTGATACTGACCATATTCCTGAAGGGGAATGTGAACATCCTTTACAGATGAATAAGGCCCTGGCCCGACCTCAGTAGAGGCACCCAACTTAAAAAAGTAGAGAGTGCCACTGGACAAACCCTGGACCTCCACACTGGTGATGCTCCCTGAGAAGTAAGAGAAAGACATCATCACATATGCAGCATCAACTGTACCAAGAATTGTATTTACCAACCTTCGAAGAGGCACAAATATTATATATGATTAAGACAGGGGTGACAATATAAGTCAGTTATTATATTCATCATGCCAGGGACCACCCACCATCCTGAGAGAGGTTTTTCCACAGGTGCTCAGGCTCGCTGAGGTTGCCGCTGTACAAAATCCTGTAGCTGATGATGATACCGTTAGGCTCCACTGGAGGGCGCCACCGCACCAGCACAGAAGTGGAGTCCAGGACAATGAGCTGCAGGTCTTCTGGAGGTGTGGAGGGCCCTGAAGAGGAAAAGGAGGACCGGGTCAGTAATTAGAGCCCAGAAATGAGGTCTCACAGCTGGGGGATATATAGCGTCTTGGTGGGGGATCTGGCACGCTGTGTGACAACCATCTGCGTCCTCATGTCCCCGCCACCTGGGTACAGGAGACACGGGACATGCAGGGTAATGGGGGAATGGGCTGGAGTTCAGGTGATGACACGTGGAAGTAGGGAGGGTGACTGGTGGTAATATTATAATTAAAAGCAGCCCGCTCAGCACACACCACCCTCACCTGAGCGGCAGGACGGAGCTGCCAACCTCACACGAGAGCCGCTACTACACCTGGGTGTTTTATTACAGCCAGTTTTCAGCTATTGTTGCCAACTGCTAATTCCCATGTTCACTGGCCACTTTCCAGCCAACACACTGATCTGCACATGGGTGAGCACACATTCACTTGCAGGCACAGACACACTCCAGCCAACCGTCGTATGCTGCAGCATCTGAGGGCCTCAAAAAGCAGAAACAGAAACCTTTCCCTCGCTAGATGGAGCAGATTGAAACATTTAAATACAACTGCCACGATAAGCACATACACGGAGCTAATCTCCCAAAATGTTTCAGGAGCATCAATGTACATCTCAAGAACAAGATCAAATGAACTATTTATATTTCAGGAGACACAACAGAAGAACAAAAAGGTGATTTATTTTAATCTGGGAGCAGACAGTAAAGACTGGTGTTGACTGAGTTTGAGCTGATTGAATTTAAAAAGAAATTCAAGGTCCTACTTTTTTATTGAACCATTGTTCAAAAAGAGAACATTCACTGACCCTCTATCTTCTTTCTTTGCTTCAAGAAACACATTCCCACACATCTACACCTGGTAGCCGTCCAACACAGCTACGCTGTTTTATTCCTTGGCACGGCGTACGTCTTCCTGAGCTGCTCAGGTTAAGTGACTTGCTCAAGGGAACTGCAGAGGATGTGAGGGAAAGGTGTGTTTTCATTTTTCAGCTTCACAGGACGTGAACAGACACACTTGGAGTGATTTCTCTAACATGATGTGTGTAACAACACTCACACCTACTGCAGGCGTGCAGCTGATTACCTTTAATGAACAGTGCAGTAATCCTGTGCTATCGAGGTTTGAATTCTGCGGCTTCACTCTATCACTCTTTATTAATGTAAATATATATTTGCAGATTTCTCGCTAGTCTGTGGATTTCTGCAGACAATGGGTCTTTTTTATTCCTGGGACGTGCTTCCTATCTGATTTCCTACACGGGGCACTATTGGTGGATGGCTGAGAATAGTTACAAATATACAAATGATGTACATTATGTGTACTATACGGTACACCCATTTGTTATTAGATAATCACAATAAATCTAATATAACTGGATGAGTGATCAAAACGAATACAGCACTATACATTACAGTAAATTTAAAATAACTTTTGTTAAAATGTGTAGTTTAACAATGTGTTTAACACTGTAGTATGCATTAAATAAAACTCCTCAATGGTTTCTGTGTAGTATATAAACTGTTTTCATACATATTATATATATATATTCTTCATCTTTACTGTGAATACCAGAACACTTACAGAAAAATTGACAATTTAAACGACAAAGATTTGAACAACACTGACAGGAAGGACACACTGAGGCACATGTGGTGTGTGTGTCTGTATGTGTGTGCCAGTGTGTGTGGATGTCTGATGTGCAGAAATTAAAGTGAAAAGAGAAAGAAATATAAATATATACATCAAATAATAACCACAACAATAATAAAATAAACTTATAATACATAAACACAGTATTAAGTTAATACATTCATGACACCACTGTCCTTTAACTGATTAATAATAATTTTGTGTTTCCTTTTTTTTTAAGTCATTGTATTTGTATTTTATATTTATTACTATTACATACTTTCAATGAATCTTATCTAATATCTAAGAGAATATAGAGTTAAGGGTGTATACTCTATAACTGTGGAAAAGGTTTACAAGAGAGTGGGAGGGTTTTTAAAGGTTTAAACCTGAATTTCCCCTCTGGGGGATTATTAAAGGAATATCTTATCTTATCTTATCTTATCTTATCTTAAAATATATAAAAACAACAATATTGTTTCTACTTCGTGGATTTTCTCCTTTCGCAGGGGGTTCTGCTGCCGCAGATCAAGGAAGGACTACTGTGTAACTAAAAACCTGCAGGGGAACCTCGTGGTAACTCACGGTCAGACAGAGTGGACTCCTCCATGGTGCCGCTGAACGGTCCCACCACGTCCACTCCGTTGGACTGCACTGCCAGCTTGTAGCGGGTGAAGGGCTTCAGCGCCCCGAGCAGTATCTCCTGAGCAGAGCTGCAACACACAAACACACAGAGTCTTCAGTGTGTGCTTCAACATTTATCATCTGCTCTGCTCCAACATGTTTCATCATATATCACTGCTTCTTCTCATATTCCTGCTACCTGACAAGCATTTGCTGTATTACACTTGTGAGTATATTTTTCTATGAAACACTCCACTGAGAGTAGTGAAGACAGGAGGGATACAGAGTGTGGTACTGGTCTCAATACAAGTGCAGAGGACCAACACATACAGTATGTAGCTGGTGCCTCTGAGACACTTCATATCGACACAATTACTCCAGCTATTTTACTTCTAAAGATGTTTTTCCCATTGAAGTTTGCATTGTTACTCAGGGTTAGACTAAATGCTGTTAAAAACTGTCTGACTCGAGTCCAGATTATTAGCTTTACCTTCTCTCATCCACTTTCTAGCCAAGGTGCAAATCCCCTCAAGGTAACTTACTCATATCACAACCATCAAGATGCATTTCAGTAAATAAAAGTTCCAGTTGCAGGCCTTAAAATTTAGTGACAAATGATAAGGGTGTGTGGAAGTTCACGATTATGATACAGTTGTCCCTCGCTATAACGCGGTTCAGGTTTTGCAGCCTCGCTGTTTTTGGTTTTTTTTACTGTTGTGCAATGTATCATGCTTTTTTTTTTTTTTTTTTACAGCATACACACGCATTGTGTTCTGTGTCCTGATTGGCTAAGGGACTGCAGACCATTGTCAATCACTCTTCTCTGTGTCCTGTCTCCTGTACAATACAGAATGTGTTCGTTTTGCCAAATTTGCATAAATGTTCAACTGTTAGCAGTGTGACTCTGAAGTGTAGTGTTGTATGTTTGCAAATTTTCTCCCCGACAAAATCCACAATGTCAACGAAACGTCCTGCACCGACAAAGACACCTGCGATCGCACCCAAAAGGCAGGAAGATGCTAACCATGGCAGAGGAAGTTAGATTTTCGGACATGCTAAAGGAAGGTAGAGGTTACGTGGCTGTAGGGCGCCATGATGGAATAAAATCTTCGGTTTGTTAGATAAAGAAGAAAAATAACATAAGAAGAGTCTGTGTATCATCTGTTCAATCATTATTCAATTAAGAATCCAAAAAACAAAAGATTAAAAATGGGTCATTCTCTGTTTTTCCATTCCTGTTTGTTAGATCAAATAAGGGGAAGTTGAAATACTGACCACAGGCAGATTTTGATTTTGTTATTTAATCTGTCCGATCTTCATGACCCAGAAGTTCTATCATCTGTGTTTTCACCACTGCACAATCATTTATAGTTGTATACAAAATAACTGCTGATAACTATTTCTGTCTCGTTTTATAACGGTAACAAAAAACAGGACAGATTTGTTCGAGCCAGAACGCACCGCTGGGCTTATCGATCAGCTGATCACACTGATCAGGGTTTTACAGCCTTAAAACATATATAATAATTGTAAAAAACAAATCTGACTACTTTGTGGATTTCGAGTATTGCGGATTATTTTTAGAACGTAACCAACGTAAAGGTAAACGAGGGACCACTGTATTGAGAAAACTGGATCTACAATCTGCAACTTAAGGTTTGGTCCTATTTTATTTTTTATTTACTATTTTATTGATTTTTAATAGACAACAAAGCTTTTGGAAAAACAGCCTCTCTTACTTACATATCTTGTTGTTTGTCTGTTAACCATTCAGATTTGCATTGTGACTCAAATCTTATTGTGTGTACAGTTCAGACTCACAATATTAAAAATGCTTATCAGGGGAAGCAGTTCAATAAGTTTAGACACCAACTGATAGAGAGTGGACACAGCAAAACAAGACACATGACTTATTCTCCATAGTGACAAATTTTCTCATGTTACTTCTAAAGATGTTTATTTGTTATTTTTAAATATTCTTGCTGATGAAAGCAACAATACAAAAGGAGTTATGCAGGATGTGGTGCTGTACAAATGTTAACCACAAATGTCATGAAGTTGTGTAACATCCAGGCCTCCATCATCTCTTACATGCTCACACACATCATTACATGCCAGATATTTCAGTCTGATACCTGGTGTGATAGGACACCATGGATGCATTGGTAGTTCCTGCTGGGCTGCAGCGCACTGTGTAGTTGATGATGCGCACATTGCTGAACCGCGGCTTCTCCCAGCGCAGCCAGATGGAAGTGGAGCTGTTGGCCACGGCTTGGATGCTGCTCGGGGGCAATGGGATGCGCATGGGCGGCGACGTGGCTTTAACACACAAGTACACATTACCTCCCTTGAGTCTTGGAAAATGTCATTTGGTGTTATTTATAACGCAATAAAAAGCAATGGAGGTCAGGATGTAAACATATGTTGCATTTATTCATTCATTTATTCACACACAAACAGAAGTCTTACGTCTGCCGTTGGCCTTCTCCGTCCTTCCCTTCCACACTGCAGCTGCTCCATCTATCTGCTTGTTAAACGCCCAAACCTTCACCTCATACTGCTGGTCGGAGACTGACACAAACACACAGGGACACACAGGGACACAATGATTTTCCACTGAGAGATGATACACCATAAAATGTGTTACTGCCTGCACCCAAGTGCTTTAACCTGAGCTTTTGAATGAAATGCTGAATTGTTAATTCATGTTTTTCCCTGAGAGGCTCTGTCCCTTATTTTTCAAAATAGGTGTAGCACAACATTATCTACCAAGGACAGCGTTAAAACAGCACATCCCTTGCTCTGAATCAAACAAGGCCATCTAAAATCTAGTTATACGCTCGGTGTGCCAAAAAAAAAAAAATAAATAAAAAGCTGCCTCGTTCTTTTGATTCAATACTCAGTCCTATGTAAATGCAAGGTTAGAAAACTATGAACATCGTGTGCTGTCGTTCCATGTGCCAACAACTTACCCAGCCCAGTGAGGAGGTGATACCTCGCCTTCTTACGGAGCCGGATGGTGTGCGTCTGCGGCGTCCTCTCTCCATTGGCAGACTCGTCGGCCTCCACCTCTCGACAGGACAGCTTGTAACCGGACACCAGCGTGTGATTGGGTGAGGGATGCCATGTCACGTTGAGTGTGTTCAGTCTGGCTTTGACTTTCAGTTCAGTCGGAGCAAAGATCACTGGAAAAAAATCATCAATGAAATTCACATGTCAACATCGGCACCTACCACCATACTGTATATTTGCACCTGTTGATCTAGGACAAGACCTCGGACCAAAGTTAGACAGTAATCAGTCATTTTAACGTGTATGCTGAACCACAGGAAGTAGCCTCGCCCACATGCCAGTGTCCTTGATAAGGTGGTGAGTGTGTGTGTGTGTGTGAATGGATGAATGAGAGGAGCCTTGTAAAGCACTAAGGTCAAACATACTAATGCACTCACCATTTCCCATGTTTATTGTGTCTTGTAGCAAAACACTAATGAGAAAAAACAACAGTGCAGTCTTGTTTTGCTACTTTAGTGAAGTTTAAATATTTCACAGTGCATGTTGGACTAAAAATGTTTAATAACCTTCATCTTTCAAAATGATTTTTTTGTTATTATCAAACCTTTATTTAACCAGATAAGCTTATTGAGATAAAGAAGCTCTTTTTCAAAAGCGACATGGCCGAGAGGCAGCAATTTACAACACAAATACGAATATTAGCGACATAGTGCGTCCCAGCTCTGGATCATAGTTCTCAAAATGTCTCTTCATTACTACTTCAATACACAAAATAAGGATCTTAAAACAATTCTGGAAGGACATACATAAAGCTATAGAATCCATATTTGATATTTCACTGACTTTTGAATTTACTGCTTTTATTATGGGTCAGACTTAAATGCACCGGGAAAATAACTACTTGTATAGAATTTTAATAAGTGCTGGTAAAAAGGCTGTGGCCAGACGCTGGCTCCTCCCTGAACCACCTAATTTTGGACAATGGATAGATATTGGTAACTAAATTTACCAGATGGAAAAACTGATTTACTTGCTCCGTTTACAGATAAATACATTTTCCAAACTGTGGTCGAAATGGATATCATATGCTGAAAACTTGAATACTAATTGAATGTGAATATTATTTATGTACTTATTTATTTGTCGATAATGTCTCTTGGTCATTTTCTTTGTTTATTTTTTTGTTTGTTTGTTTTATGTGATTATGCATCCACTGTTTGGTATTTTTTATTGTTTTTATTTTTGGTTCACAGTGAAGTGAAGTTTAAAAAAAATTAAATAGACATGTTGAGAATGGAAGGATCAGTCTTTGGTCAAGGACTGGTTCAATGACCAAGAGGAAATTTCAATGTACCTGCTGTGATTTTCTCAATGTTAAAGGATCTTAAACAAATGCTAAGTGAGCCTGGTGTGGTGTTTCCTTACCCATGCTGTGGTTGCTGTTGTTGTAGTGAGCCCACTCAGATGGGACCCCAAAGCCGACGCCCGTCCCAGCTGCTATCCTCAGCCGGTAGGCCTGGTTGGGCTGCAGCTCTCTCAGTGTGAACTGAGTCTCATTCCCCCCGACGTCCACTCTGAACACAGTGTCCACTGTGGGAGTACACAACACACACCTCCATTTATCTTCGAATGGAGTATCTTATTTTTCTGATGCTTGGGGGAAAAAAAAGGTTTTATGTAAAAGTACACAGCTTTGAATTAATGATTCAGCAGTTAATGTGTATCACAAATGTGCTGCTGCTGCAGTAATGCCTGTGTTGCTGTGTCTCAGGGACATAAGCTCCACAGAGGGTGAACTTCATATCCCACTGTGTTGTACTGTCGAAGGGAGTCAGAATAAATGATCCTAATGTGCAAGTACAATGTTGCAATGTATGAATTAAATGAATTGTTTCATACAAGTTTTGCATCATTACTATTTTCACAAACAGAACAAACCTGTGGCCCAGACTTTGACTTAGGAAAAACATCACGTATTTTTACACTGCTTGTTATAAAATATGTACATTTTGTAATGGGTATATATTTATATATTATTATATCTATTGGTCTTTTAAATATGTTTACATATGTTATATCTATATTTATATAGTTTGTCTATATATGTTCATGAACATTTCAGCAGAATCCTTATTTCTGATATTTTTTATTCTATATCTGTGCATCTGTTTACATTTTGTTAAAATACTCAGTTCTATTTTTATAGTTTTTATTGTATTTTATCCTATACTTATGCAATTAGTGTACATTTGTGTTTAAATTCTTATTTCTGCATTTGCTTATTCTATATTTCTGTATTTCTTTTCCTCTTATTTTGAAGTTATTTTTACACTCTGTTCTTTTTCCTGTTTCTGCTGCAGTGACAAAAACATTTCCCCAGCGTGGGATAAATTAAGTGATATCTTATCTTATCTCTTAAATGAAAGAATTTAGAAAATAATTTATTAAATCAAAGCTGAGATTAAAGAGTGAAACTTTAAAACAACACAAGTACAGCAAGATAATCCAAAGTGCTGCTGTGCAAATGATGCAACAGTGTCACATGTTCAGGTGGAGAGAAGCAGGCGGTCGATGCTGAATTAGACGAGTTACTAAAGTGTTTTTCTAAGTGTCAGTCATGGCCAGCAGAGGTAACTCACCCTGATCCAGAGTGCTGTATTCAATGCGGTAGCGGGTAACAGCTCCTCGACTGTGCTGCGAGGACAATGGATGCCACATCAGCCTGATGTCTGTGGGGGAAGTGCTGGCTATAGACAGCTGAGGAGGTGCACTCGGCACTGCAACAAGCAGTAAAGAAAACATACTGAGCTGTCTGATGATGCACTCAAGGACACCTGTGGATGTGCAGAGCGTCTGGACGGCTGTGTATTTCTATAACTAATTCATCTTTCATAAAACTTTAACAGTGTGCACCACCTCAGGATTAGCTGAAGGGTGCTGCATTTAAAGTAGTAAAATCTAAAATGTGGATCAGAAACAAAGCACTGAGCCTCCAGTGAGCAACTACTACTACTACAGTTTAAATGAGTACGCTGATAGTGATGATTCATGAGCTCTTAAAGTCTCCAGGAGTTACAAGGTTGGCAAAGCTGTAATGTTTGCTCTGTGAGTGAGTGAGTGAGTGAGTGAGGCATCCCAGGCTGGCCTTACTTTACCTGCGCATAAGTTTGATTACTCACCATCCTCCAGCATCTCTACAGTAACAGGCAAGGATTTGCGACTGGCACCCATGGGAGAGTAAGCCACCACAAAGAAGGTGTAGGCAGTGTGGGGGAGAAGGTCTCTGACCAGATACTCTGTGGTGTCATTGTTCATCGCAAATTGATACTCCACATTATCGGAGCCTGAAAAAGATACTTCATTCAGAGGAGCATGATTAAGGCGCGCACACACGCACACACACACACACACTTATGAAAGACACCCACCTGCAGCACGTTGGCAGTGCACAGAGTAGCCAATGATTTGGTCCGAGTTGTATTCAGGCTTGTCCCAGGTGAGCAGGGCAGTTGTGCTGGAGTAGGGTGTAGCAGAGAGGTGGCGAGGGGCGCTGGGCAGACCTTCCCTCACAATGACCGTCAGCTTGGCTGTGGCGCAGGCCGTGCCGAGCCCATTGTCTGCTATGCACTGGTAGTAGCCCGCGTCCTCCAGAGCCAGCTGGTTGATGAGCAGGACTCCGGGGCTTTGGGTCTTCACCCGTCTGAATGACTTGATGGACTGGCCGTTCTTCAGCCAGTGCAGCACTGGAGGAGGCTCCCCTGAGCTGTTGCACACGAACCTGGCTGTGTTTCCCCGAGACAGGGACACCGTCTCCGGGGGCTGAAGAATCACGGGAGGGGCTGGTGGAAGGAGGACGTAAAACTATTAGGGGTGGGACTTCGATGAAAAAAAACCAGTATAACTAATTAGTGGCTTTGTAATCAATTAATCTTGATTAACCACATTTTAATAACTATATTTGCCCCAGAAAGCAACATTTTTAAATTTAAGAAAAATAAATAGAAAATATCCCTGACCAAAACTGAACAGATGTAAAGTTAAAGTGCCATTTTAAGTACTTTAAATACTTGGTTCAGAACAGTACTGACTTGAAATGGATAAAAAAAAAATCAATATAAGAGCAATTTCTACAACTTCTTCTTCTTCTGGTAAAACAACAACAAATATACATGGTCATGTGACAGGTTTAAATTGCACCATGTTGGTGTCCGTTAGCCGAGCTCTGGCGTGTGCATCGGTGTAATCGTTTACCAGGAAATCATGCACTGAAGAACATTGTTTGAAATGCAAACTATGATTAAATGCATTAATCTTTTCATCCATTATTTTTTTATATGCATTAATTTTTTGTAATTAATTAATGCGTTAAAGTCCCATACCTAAAAACTATATTACACCCCTAAAAACTATAAATACATCCTGACTTTCACATTTATCCTCACATATGGCATTTGTTACATAAATGCCACACCTCTGAATTAGTATCATATATGACCATATCATATATGGCTTTATGTAAAAATATTAGTATGACTTCAGTGATGTCACTTGAGGCTCCTCCAGAGCTACAGAGGACTTTATGAAACTCTGTTCACACCCAGAGTAGTACAGAGTAGTACTGTCTGTGACTCGACTGACTTTGATATGTCGACTTCTTGTCTTCAAACACAAAAGGATTTTTTGATCCTGATTAATTTCAAGGAAACAGATTCTCAGCAGTTCAGTATCTGCACTTTATGGCTAACAAATAAGTGTGAGTGTGACTGTGTCTTTGTGTGTTGGCTGACGACCTGTCCGGGGTGGACCCCGCCTCTCGCCCACTGCCGGCTGGGACTGGCTCCAGCCGACCTTCGTGACTCAGATAAAGCAAAGCTAGATGTTGACTCAATGACTAAACTTTTATGCTTAGATTTGTGCATAATCACAGGACTAGCACTGAGAACATAGTTAATTTATTCATTCATTCTTTCACTACATTAGACCTTCAACCGTGAAGCTGGTGACAGAGACCACTCGTCTATACTGCAAAGGACAAAACTTACCAGGCACGCGCAGCTCAGCAGCAGCAATGACAAACTCCCTGGTCTTGGGTTTGTTGGCCCGGCAGACATAGACACCAGCATGGTGACGCCTGGTGTCCCTAATCACCAGGTTTGTTTCAAGGCCGACCACATCAGTGGAAATGGGCTTTCCGTCTTTTCACAGGGAAAAAAAACAACAGAGAACAACAAAGGATAGTCCCAGATCATACAGATGGAAAAAAATGAGATTGGCCTTGAGAAAAGTGGAGATCATTTCTCCGGCTTTTAGTTGCCTGAGAAACAGGACAACAAGGGGAGACAGTGCTCTGAAACAGCAGGAGCTCTGACCTGTAATCACACACACTGACCAACAGGTGGCTCTGTGACTTTTCGCTCTAGGTTCACAGAGATGTCTGCATTGGCACACTCCTAGACTGTGTGTGAAATCATTCACTATTCACTATATAGACCCCTATTTAGTTTGTCCGCCATTTTGTAGAGTGGGGATTTTCTACAGAAAATCATCATCACGTAAAAATCTCAGGAGTGGATGTGGTGAAAAAAGGTGATGACGATGTCGTCACTAATCCAGCATCAAGTACCACTGCAGTTCATATAGCTGAGACATGAACAGTCCTCTGAAGAGTTCCTTGTATCAGGAAATGTTAATTGTGAATGAGTGAATGAGGAACTCCAGGTTTTTTACGTGATATTATTTTCACCAGGACTTCACAAGTGTGTGTGTGTGTGTAGGTGTCTGTGTGTGTTTACATTGTCAAAGCTGTGGAGGTGTAAATAATTCAATGTGACAAATCATCTTATGTAAAGCATGACTCAATGCACAATAGAGAAGTCGAGAAGAGGCATCTATTATCAGCCGAACAACTTTACAGCTACAGGTGCCGCAAATCTGATCCTGATGATTGTTTCTTGGGAGTGTGAGAGGCAGATAAAGAGCGAGACGCAGATAATCAAAGTGTGACAGATGCAATACAAGACAGGCAAAAAAACAGTCTGAGAAGCAGAGAGAGAAAACATTTGCATGTGTTACCTTGTCTGCTCCAGGACACCATTGGTTTGGGCTGCCCTTGTGCCATACACTCCATCACAGCGGGGTGGCCGAGCACTACTGTGGCGTTCTGAGGCGGCGCCACGATCACAACTGTGTTCAGGACTTCAGTGGAGCCTGTAACAACAAAGGAAACACAATCAGGAAACTTTAATGATCTCCGAGGGGAAATCAGTCACAGTTTCTCGCACTGTAGAAAAGAGACAAGAATAGAATAAGAGTTATGAAAATGAAAATAGGTTTCAATATGAAATAAGGTTAATACAATGTGAAATATAAATATAAAATTTGGAACATTATGGAAAAGTAAATGTTACGATACAGTACGATACGACAGAAAGTACGATAAAGCTGAACCCACTGACTAATATTACTCAGATCCCCACATCAGGTTTGTTGACCAAATTTAAAGGAGACACATTATACTGGTTTTCAGGGCAGTTTAAATAAGTCTTATACACCTCTAGATCATGTCTGTTAAGTTTCTTGGTGAAACTCCACTTTGATCATCTATTTTAGTCTGCCTCAAAATCACTCTGTATCCCCTCCGCTGAGAACAGGCTGCTTTCTGGTGCCTGTCGCTTTAAGGCGCTCCCCTCTGCACTGATGTAACGATGCCGTCGCTGTAACCAGAAAACCAGCGCAATCGTAAAGGAGATCAATCCACCCCACTGTGAGGCTGCAGCCTGTGTAATGAAATGTGTGGTTTTTACATCTCAAACTGAGTTGTGGCTGCACTCATGTCGCAGCCAAACTTCTCCTGTAACAGAGTAATCCAAGAAGGTGAATCCTACACTTCTGACACTGTGGGAGACCATGTGGGATACTCTGCAGGGATTGGCTAATGCAGCGTCTGTAGGACCCAGTCTGACGCCGTCTGATATATTGTTACATCACAATATATCAGAATCCAGAACAGCTGGTTTTACCACAGGTATTTCTCTTCAAGCAGCTCAGAAACAATGAGATGGTTTTAAAATCTCACAGTTGACTTAGAGGTAAGTCACATACCAAACAGTTCATATAAAAGACTTTAAACATTTCATAATATGTCAACTTGAACAGATTTTTCAACATTTCAAACATTTCTGAATGAAGTGAAAAGAAATGGAAACTGATACAGAAGAGGAGACAATGATTTAGGACAGGCATGAATACTACAGTCCTGTCATGCAGAGACCTCAAATATCAGAGGATAACTGAACTGCAAAATCTCTGCACTGTGTTCTTACTGAAGGAACTGGATTTAGAGAACTTTGACTGATGTCTTCACTGCAGCTGTCAGTGACTCAGAGACAATTGAGATCATCAAAACAATCCCTATAATTAGCATCTTGGTATCTGGGTGAGGTGGGTGACATTTAATTAATTCTCATTAGGTGGCGGATGTGGATATGACCTGAATCTAATAGGAAACCTTGATGAGTTTGGATACGAGGGAATGACAATGCAGCACTAATATTATTCACAGGTACTTCTGACACGCTCCTTCGTTAGCAGACTTCACTAACCACCAAGCAAAGGGGCTGAGCGGAGGGAGACGGTAAAGAAAGGAGATAATGTGGAGGTGATGAAGACACTGTGATGAGAGGGTGGGGGGGTAAACCTTTAATCAGTTGATATAACAGTGTCAGTTATTCAAGTGAGAAACACCTCTCCTCCTCAGTGACAAAGGTTATTCAAACTGTATTGTTTACGGGCTGAACGGACACTCCAGCGTGTAGCAGCCCCTGAGGTACAGCTGGTGTGAGTGGGCTGTATTTCTCTATAATTCTGCACAGCCCTCAGCAGCTTTAATGCTAATGATCTCATAAAAGAGGCCTTGCATTCTGTGAACACATTATAAATTAATCATTGAGATTACATAGAGCAACAGCAATCCTTGGCTATACATAAGGCTCTAAGTGGGTCAGTCTGCCTTTGCGGGGACTGCACCACAGGGTGCACCTTCACAGGGGCTGGTGTCGATATGATGGGTG
This sequence comes from Pseudochromis fuscus, assembly GCA_900323345.1. Lineage (NCBI taxonomy): Eukaryota > Metazoa > Chordata > Actinopteri > Pseudochromidae > Pseudochromis > Pseudochromis fuscus. The sequence goes on from OOFC01007218.1 coordinate 29,856, forward strand.
TGGGCGCACTTTAAAAAAACATATACAAGAAACAAACAAAACGGGTAAAGCATAGAAAGAAAATTGAAGAAACGAGTGTGTGTGGGTGTGAAGCAGCTAAATGCTTCGTATTTTCACAAACCCTCTCAAGTGAGGTGTGTGAATTAATGACCTCAGCATCAAGCTGTCAGAGCTCGGCTGTCGGCGTTGAGGCATTTTTATTCACAGAAGTGAAAACGGGCGAAGTGATGACATTAGATCTGACGTCTGTTTCATCTGATGACTTGCAATGGAGTCTTAAGCAGTGTCTTCCTAGAGATCCATGACAGCAGCAAGGCCACTGGGGAAAAACAGCCCAGAAACATTCACCCCACTTCAGATCGAGGTAACGCTGCACCTGCTGGCAAGGAGACAGCGCCTGCTTTACTCTTCACATTTAAACTGAATGTCAATAAATGACATTTATGATGAAAAACTAAAGACCTGAAATGTTGCTGTAACAACTTTGTGAAAACTTGACAGCAAATGCATCTGATTCACTTGCTTTGACCTCGTGTGTCACTCTCACCCCCTATCTCCTTTTGTCTTTCTTCTCAAAGAGACACGCCGGCTGAGACTCCAAAAGGACACAAAGCTTTCCACAGAGCAGCCAATTAAAGTTGACTGATCTGTAGCCGGCTGGTGACAGCGGCAGATAGCACCGCGCGGCTTTAATGTGGGCTGGCTAATGGTAAAATCACACCTCACAATGGTATTCAATGATTCACTGTACCATGTAATCTGCTCATGCAAGTATAGTACAGTATATACTGAGCAGAGCCTACACCCACCGTGTAAGGAGGAGCAGGTCCTTCATAGCAACAGCTGTCAGACTCTTCGACAACAGACCAACACAACACTGCACATAAACCATCATATTCCCAGCTGCTCAAAAACAGCAACACACACTACACACTGATCCACAGCCTGCTTTGCATCACCAGTAGTACTCATAAATAAATAAGTAAAATGTGCTAAATCCCTATTTTTTATTCTGTATGTGCATATTCTGATAAACTCTTATTTCTACAATTCTTATCCTATATTATTCTATTTTTTTATCCTCCTTTTTTTTTTTTTTTAAATTTTTGCACTCTGCACACAATTGTCTTGTCCAGTTACCGTATTTTCCACATTATAAGCTCCACCTAAAAGTCTTTAATTCTCTTAAAAAGTGCGCCTTATAATTTGATGCGCCTTATATATGGATCATTATTGGTTAATTATGGCTGCCGTAGTCAGGGGGCATATATTGTGATTGCACTAACGTCTGATTTACCGTAGCGGTATCAGACTGTTTCTTTTACGTGTTTACTGAATCAGAGAAAAGTTCCCTCCACGTTTGTGATGCACTAACTACGTGATAAAAAGTTGCACTACCTGTTGTACCTTGCTGTTGGTAAAAGATAAAACTACGTCACTGATGTTATCTCGGAGAAAAAAATAAAACAGCTGTTCATGTAGCTTTGAACTGTGACAAATGGAGTTGGAAATACATTGTTTTTAACGAAGCGGTAAGAGCTACTGGTACGTACGGTACCGTATTGTGGATGCACTAGCTTGTTTTGGAGTGAACGGAGTTGTAAAAATGTTGGTTTGTTTTCTATTAATAAAGTTTGACTGACTGACTTATCTGACTGTTTTGTTGACATTCACTTTAGCGCAGCTTCATCTAGATGGATGATAACACAACCCCAGCCACTACAGTAGTTTCT
>OOFC01007223.1:12294-23398 GCA_900323345.1 Pseudochromis fuscus
TTGATTGACAGGTCTGGTCTCCAATGATTTACAGCTGGGTTGGAGGCTCATTCACAGGTGAACTCACACACATTGGGCAGTGATCTTGGGTTCAAGGTCACCTGCCTCCTCACTTCTTGCTTCATATCCAAATATGGTCACTTTTAGCTGCAAAGAAACAACATGGCCATGTTCAAATACTCCTGGTTTCATACAGAGAAGATCAGTTGTTACTGGGAGACCTGGGACAAAGAGATGAAAGACACTGCACCTAAAGTTTGTCTTTGATCAGTTTCTGGACGTTTTCTTGAAACTAAACTATGTGACGTGTCAGTTTATCGAGTGCTAACCCTAGCACACAAGTGCTAACTTATGCATGCAGCATGGAGTCATGTTTATTTACTCTGTGTCGTACTGGTTTGATGTACACAACATATTTTCAGATCATGTGCTTCCCAAAACATGGATAAGACAGAACTGCTGTGTGATGCTGCTGATTATAATTATAATAATTACAACACAGCCAACAATTAACGAGGCCACTTCTTGGGGATGATTGCAGAACATCCAGTGGTGTCGACTCACCGCTTCGTATTCGCCTCACGTCATCTGCAAACTCAGAGTATCGCTGTCTCTCCTGTCCCACCCTGCTCTACATTCTTTTTATACGCTGCGAGAGAAAGACGAGGGGAAAGATAGAGGGTTCAGAGGGCTGCCCTCAGGGTATCTGCACACACACACACACACACACACACACAGGTTATCTCAACTCCCATGCTGCTTTATTTGCTTTATTCACACAGCTTGCTATATTGCTTGACTGATGCAACAAGTCTGCAGGAAAAAAAGGCAATTTTCGAACTTTTCTTTAAATGTGCGACATAAAAAACAATGTTTGCAAGAGCAGCATGACGGATTGATACTCCGAGACCGATAACTGGAACAAAGAGATCTTTTTATTTCTGAGGAAGCTTATATTTATTTTTTAGATGTAGGTTCATTTCCTCAAAGTGACGAGGACAGGAAGGTAACAGACCTGTATTAGAGGCTGGTTTGTATGTGATTTTATTTCTTATCTCTTATTTTTGCTCAACCCTCATTTGGAGGTTTCAAAGTAAATCAAAACATCAAAGTTACAGTGTTACGTCCAAATTAAAAACCCTGGAGTGTTTCAGTGGACAGAAACCCTTCTTTGCTCAACAGGGCTTTTATTTTGAAGCCTGACAGACACTTCCACAGCCTGTATTGTTGTTTATTTGTTGATACCTGACCAATATTAAAGACCTTGCTTTTAATTGATCGGATCAGATTTTATTTAAGGAAATAAAGCTCTTCTTTTGCAAGTAAGGAAAACCGTTGACTGATGATTCAAGATCTCAGTGCTGCACAGTGATACCTTTGAAACTGTTCAACAGCTTTGGTGTCACTGCACAGCTCTGCACTCTCCATACTCTCCCACTTTTACCTTTTGTAAAAGTTCTCAAGCTATATACGCCTGATACCTGCCTAAGGTTGGTCTGAAGGTCTTCGTCATTCAGGTCATGGTAATCTCCAAGTGACACTGAGTCAGATAGAGTGGGTCACCTATGAATCGTGAAGTTGTGGGTTCAATCCCTGGCTCCTCCTGTCCACATGTGGAAGTGTCCTTGGGCGAGACACTGAACCCTAAGGTGCTCCCAGTGGTGGCTAGCGCCTTGCATGGCAGCTCGGTAGCCATTGGTGTGTGAATGGGTGAATGAGGTGCCTTGTAAAGCACTTTTGGACCAAGCTAAGGTAAAGAAAGTGCTAAATAAACCATTTAGCATTAAGGGCAGATTACAGGAAACATTTTCGTTTCAACCCGAGATGCCAAGAACATAACCGATACCATCCATCCTGGAACCACTGGAACCACCAACCACTTCCAGTTGCCCTGACTCAGCTTCCTGGCTGACTGCTTATAACTGGTCACAGTCGGTTGTGGAGCCTAAAAAAGAAACCCCCTCAACAAGTCATTCATCCATGACATGACGGACACAGTCTCACATCCTTAAATCAGTCTCTCAAATCAATTCACTTGAATTGCAAGACCTCCAGCACCAGGGGACCAATTATGAACTGACTTTGACCTAAAAAATGAAGCTGCCAGATTTAAGACTGAGGACGGACTGAGCATAAACACAAAGATGCTGATGAATTCAATGCAATTCCAGACATGTCCGGTCTTTTTTCCAGTGTGTCTTTTAATTACAAATCGCCCTAGTTAATTACCTAAAGTGATTGTAGTTAGTGAGATATGGTAGACCAGAGTGCCATGCTAACATAAATAAGGACTTTCTAAACTTCTTTCAACTGTAGTTTGCTCATCATACAAGAGACAAGTGTTTGAAGACAGACATTTTCATGCATGTATGACAGAGGGGGAAAGAGAGAAAATTCATTCAGTTGATTTATTCATGCCAACAGGGTTCGTCAATCCCAAAGGTAGCATTGGTGCATCTGTACAGCTTAACAGGAATAAACCCTCGGTAGGATTACGGTTCGTAGCCGAGTAACTCTGTAGTCATTGCTAAAACATGATGAAAATATACAGGGAAAAGAGACAGAGAGACATCCGGGGAAGTCTCTTCATGCCAGAGTTCACTTCAAACCCTGTCAACATATATTAGCAATAGTGCAAAAGAGGAGTGTTTCACATGCACACACACACACACATCTCCATACAGAATTTACACTAGATGTAAATGTAGGGAAATGGCAGTAAATCCTTGGGTGGAGGAGGAGTGGGAGGATGGGGAAGAGATGAAGAAGAGGAGGAACAAGGTGGAGTACAGAAGAAGAAAAGAATGACTCAACGTGCTTGTCGTATGACTCATGACACTGAATGGCAGATTCTGCTGTGGGAGCCAATCAAAGGCAGCGAAACCAAAAATAAGCACAGTGGGAAAAAAACCTGGATTTTGCCGCATCAATGCTCCATGACAGCTGTCAATATCAAGAAAGAGGAAGGAGATAAGGTGTAGGATTTACTGAAGGGAGGGGAGGACAGATGGTTGGAGACTGTTACATTACTGATGCTATGGGACAGCTGTCAATAAAAAAAGGAGAGAAGAAGAAGAAGAAGAAGAAGTAGGGATGACTGTAGGGAAGGAAGCCAAGAGAGGGAGAGAGACATGAGGTGACAAAGACAAAGTGTCAGTTACCGAGAGGCAGGAAAGAAAGTGGTGAAAGACAAAGAGGGGAAGGAGAGAGAAAATGACAAAGTAGTGAGAAGTCGGTGAAACATTGTGATGCTGTTGTCACCGTCAGCGAGAGAGAAGTGAGGACGACAGAGGGGGAGTGACGGATTTGTCAGACGTTGGCAGCTCTCTGCTCTAACTGTAGCAAACACACTCGTTCTGCTCTGCAAACAGGCAATAACAGGGGGGGAAGTACACTCCCACAAAGTGCAGTTTTATGGTTTCCCAACGTCTGAAAAGAAGCACTTTTTCTTATTTCTTGGCAACGGGACACTTAACTTTTTGGAGTGTGTGCACTTTATTCTGAAAGACTGTACAAGAGACTTTTGCAGTTCAGTCAATGACCAAGAACATCCATATACATCCCTTTTCCACCAAACAGGAACGGGTGCTAGGTCCGTGCTGGTGCTAGTCCTGGTGGTTAGTTGGTTCAGATCCCGTTTCTGCCATGAACCGGGGCCGCGTCACCGTAAAAGGTCAGTACGTCACTGCATAGGTACCCGGTTCACAACAACCAGCCACTAGCATGCTAGCTGCTGCTAACAAACTACTCTTACCTACTATCGGTCCATGAAAAAAATTTTTTTTTTGAGCGGATATTCGAGTTACAACATGATTGAGTTAACAAAGCAGTGTTGCATTACCACGTATGATATTTATTCAGTTTTGGGAAATCACGTCCTTCTTGGTCGCATGTGACGGCAAAGCGCACCCTCGCTGTAATAATGCTTCAGTGGAGGAGTTATCGTGTGCATACAAGTGCTGTTCCTGGTTTTACAAGTCTACACTGAGATCCAGAGTGAAAACATCCAACTGTTAGTGGCTACCCTGTTTTCATTGCTCTACTCTTCTTCTATCACTAGTTTTGTTTCCACCGTCGCTCCACCAGCTCCTGCTTAGTCGGTGGCAAGTCTGGTCCAGCAAGGAAGTGGGGCCAGACTTAGCCCCAGTTTTAGCCGCTGGGGCCGGTTCTCGCGGCGGTAGAAACACAACAAACTGGTGCTAACCCAAACTAGCACTGGAACCCACTCTGTGGAAACGAGGTAATCGTCTACATCAGACATACCAAAACACAGACTGTATACAGAATACAGTGAGAGCTAACGTGAGGCCACCTGTTGGTTTGTGGAGTAGCATTTGAATGTCGCCATGTTGGTTTTTTGGACCCAGATGTAAAAATACCCAAGGTCGCTGTCCAATGTGAGAGACAGGAGTTGACTGGTGAATGTCTCCAAACCACCTGTAAATCATGGGTGACCAGACCTGTCAATCAAACTAACCCCGCCCCTAAATTGCCCTCTTTTGGAAGTCTACTTAATGATGAAATGATTTTCAGATGGACCAGTAGATCACTGAGAAGAAGACTTGACTTTAGGTAATGATCATGATTGAAAATGGCTCTTTTTGAATAGAAGTCAATTGGTCCCACAGTTGTTTGGATCCAGCATCTAGTGGAGATTAGTGGCACTTTTTTTTTGCACTTATTCCAGATTGGCCTCATTTTTGCGTCTATTTCTAGAAAGAAGTCAAACCCAAGCCCACAAGATAATATCATGCGTCTTTTAAAACTGGCCCGCTGGTGTACAGCACACACGCCAATGACACTACAAATCCCAGAATGCACTGCAACACCTGGCATGCTGAGACCTGTAGGCCCAGCTGTGCTCCCATGCTGTTCTGTTGACACTCTGATGTCAGCATCCATCTGTCGCCTTTAATTAAATCTGAGTAAGCAGCTGAAAAGAAGTGGACTCCAGGACACAGCACAAACAGTTCATATTGGTAATTTAATTTAATTTTAATATGTATAAAACACTGATTGAGAGTCCTATAACTGAAAGAGTTTGCTTACTTCTGTGGTAGTTCATCTGCAAACACACAATGCATGCTGATGAGTACTTTTAATTTACCGTCTCTGATTGATCAGCGATTTGGATTTACTTCAATAATCCTAATGATTGATATTTACAGTGATGTTTTTTTCATTAGTGACAGTCTAAACTAATTACATGCAATATTTAATTTAAAGGATTCATTTGTTATTAGTTTTTAAATTATTGTTACTTTTAATTTTGGATGGTGACATGTTTAGCGTTGTTTAACGATTGATTGCTGAAATCTTGATGAACGGTTTCTAATTCAGTGAATTCTTGATTGATTATCGCTCAGCTTTTAATCTGAATAAACATCACTATCACTATGCTACATACTGTTTGATTGGTTTTGTCATGTAGCGCTGGTAAGTTTGGGATTGTGAAGGGGTTTTCAGCACTTTTTGGCATTTTACCGACATGGAGGATCGATGCACGTTCTCCAAATGCAGTTGTTTTCCATGGTTCATTTCCCATCCATATTGTGAGGGATACTTTTAAGTCTTTTCATACTAACTACACCAGTGGCATTGCACTGTTCATGAAGATTCCTCTTAATCAAGATGAATCTAGTCCTTGGATGTATTGAGCCAGCATTTGCCAGCTCTCTCTCAGGGGGACAATAAAGCAGATTGATTCGGAGCCCAGTCGTGACCTGTGGCTCTCATATAACTACACTACAATGTGGACCAACCTCCAAACCCCTCCCAGCCTCCTCCAGCCTCCTAAACGTCCCTTCAGTGTCTGTGGACGAACACCATCCCTTTAATAAAAGCTATTGCTGAATTACCAGAGATCTGCAGACGGAGGCCGAGAGAAGAGCTTTACTGGATAAACCTGCAGAAATGGGGAACCTCCCACATTTCAAAGCATCAACACTTCTGCTGCATTTATTCTGTGTTTTCACTTCAAGGTACAACTTTTATTGTGCATGTGGTAGCGTGCAAGTACATGCTTCACCACGTATTAGAGCTAATTAATGTGACTGCAATCCAATTACCGACCTGGGTGCAGTGTTGTGATCGTCACATGAAGTGTGAGTTGCACAGAGTCTCTGTTATGCGGCTGTATTTCAATGGTGTTAGATTCATCGTGTTTGGAGTAAAAGAGGTTCAGACATTTAGAAAAGGTGTGTGAAAATGTGAAAGAGCAGACGCTGCCTGCAGTGAACTCATGTGGGAAACTGTGACAGTGTTTCATAAAACAAGAAAATAGATGATTATGTTCGGGCCCCTGCACTTAAGCAGAAACTGGTTAAATCAAGTAGCTCCAAATGATTTTAGTTTTACTCTTAAGTTACCAGTATTTTTAGTAACTTCTGGTCCGACTACTGCAAAAACTGCAGTAACACTGGGCCAATAAATACTACGAATCAATCAGAGCTATGGACTTAAGATTTGAATTTAAGCCTTAATTCAATCTCAAAATCATTATACCTCTGACTTCTGTATATTTTAGGGCTGCCGCTGACGAGTATTTTAGTAATCAAATAATCTATTAATTATTCCATTTATGAATCGAATAATTGGATAACTAATGCTTGTTAAGGTGCAGTAATAAATAACACTGTCAAACAATAAAAATTTGCACAAGGGTGGTTTGTTGCAAGCTGGACGACAGGTTAGCTTAAGTGCTAGCAGAATCCCCGACTAACGTATGCTTCCTGTTAATGTGGTATTTTAAACAGGAAGTGCTTCATTGAAGACTCCTTCCTGCAGAGTGTGCGTAATACTTTGTGTCGGTCGACTGTCCGTCTTGGTTTTTGTGTACTCACATGTCCCATGGAGAGGGTCAACGTGCTATTTAGCCTTCTGAAAAAAAACGTAAAAATCAAAAAGTCGTGCTGTTTTCCATCTTCTCTCTTTATTGGTTGGTTCTGCCGCCTGTCGCTGTCGTGCTTCCGCTTCTTCTTCTTCCTGTTTCTGTGAATAACGTCAATAGTGGGAGTGATACTGCCCCCACCAGTTCCTGTAGGAAACGGCAAGTACAGATGACTTTTTCCTGGCTGGTATTTGATTTTACCAATAAAAAAAAACAATAATATGACGCTTCGACTCTTGAATTTCCGCGTCAATGAATTTTTATAATCGACGTAATCGATTATGTTGAATAATCGTTGCAGCCCTAGTGTGTTTTAGGTTTAGATTTTTTCAACTAATATTTTACAATGATGAGAATGTTCAGCTCCCCTTCACTTTACTCTTGATACTTCCACATACTTTTCTACTTCTTCTACTTTTAGATTACTATGTTTTTACCATGTTATGACTGTGAGGAGTTACTGAGAAACGCCAGAAGAGAAAAGAAGTGATGAAGAAAAAAGATCTTAGATATACTTGGAGATGTAAACCGTATCGTCCTATCATTTTGGATAACATGAGATCACTGGATAATAAGATGGATTAGTGGATGGTCCGAGTGAGGAGCTTCTAGTGGGGACTTCTGTGAATGAAGTGTGCTGGTGATGAATCAGAATTATTAAGAATAAATGGCGTCACCGTGGTAACTGCTAACATTGCACTGTTGTCCATTCCATAAACAGAGGAGCCTTTATCACGCCATGTTTTGTCTCTTTTCTTTAAGTCCCTCCTCTGCTACCATGGCAACAACATCACTCCATCCAATCTGTTACCTCAGTGTTTTCTTCAGGAAATTGCTTTTAACTTCCGCAAATTAAGCAGCTGGAGCAAATCAGTCTGTCGTATTTGATGTAATAATCATCAATGTTTTGTAACTACAGTAGTAACATATGGACAAACAATTCACCAAATCACCAACACACTGATTAATCAAATGAAACACTGTGTTTTGGGGTATGAAGCTGGAGGGTGTGACTATCAGTATTCAGATCCTGAAACAGAGGAGTACTAACCGACCTGCAGTTTGGTCATGAATATGAAGACATTTCTTCTGTCTCGTGTCCAAAGGTCACTGAAAGTAAGAAATATTTTCACCGTCTGCCTGAACCGAGCCCCTGAAGATACATCAGACCTTTGTGTTGCTGTGTTATGACTGTGGGAAGAAATGTCTTGAGACAATATTTCATAAAATATACAACGTGAATCAGGGAGAATTTACAGGATATTAATGCTCATATGAAGACGTGGAGAAGGATTTTATTTGGACAGTTTGGCCTGAGCCACATGGTTAGATACAGCCTTCAGAATATGATGGTATCTGCAGTGTCTCAGTAAAAACCTCCACCTTAGATGTTTAGATCTCCACAAACTTCTTCCATCATGATTGAACCTGTTTAAAATGCAATAAAGGCTTGAGCTGAACCTACCCTGAAATACCTGATTCAAGACTTGACCTCGAAAAGAGTTCTGGTTTCCTGCCTATAGACTTTATATAAAAGATAGACGAAGCCAACAGGTCTCAAAATGTGGAAGGAAGTGCAATACCACCACTGACCACTAGATGCTGGCTCCAGATAACTCCGCCTCCAGATTACTTCAGTCAAAAATGGTCATTTCCAATCAGGAAATGCTCTTATTAATGATCTGGTGGTCAATCTGAACCAATAAATACATTCAGGATTCAAATAGAGGAAGATGTGGGGGCGGGGTTTGTTTGATTGACAGCTCTGGCCTCCAGGTGGTTTGGATGCTCAGACTCACACACATTGGATGGACAGTGTCCCGCCTCCTCACTCCACCCTTCATGTCCAAATATGGTCACTTCTGGCTCCACAAACCAACAGAGTGATGTCACCATGACCACGTCCATCTTTCGCTGCCGCCTCAGCTGCTTTAATGTTTCCTCCCATTTACAGGAAATTAAATTGATGCTAACTCGCTACAATGAAGATAAATTCATGGAGACAAGTTTAGTCGATAAGCTTTGATTTTTTTTTATTTTTTGAAGAGGCAGACAACCGTGATGGATGTGTGAGTTTGTGTCTGTGTTTTGTGTTGTGCAGGTGATCAGGGATTAAAATGAAACCACCAGAAAGACACAACACATGTTTTCTGGCCTTGATTTCCACTTTCTATTAAATGAGCTCTGCTGAAACCCTCTAAAGTGTTTTTTTTTTTTTTTATATCCATGTCAAAATTCACAGCAATCAAAGTGAGAGAAGTGAGCGCACACTTTGTGTTTCTGTGTGTGAGAGATCATGTGTTCATGTGAGAGACGAGGCAGCGCTGTGGGTTAGAAATAGCACAATGTGCCCTGAGAGCTCTTTCATCCTGAGGCATTTGTCTCGTTAGGGCAATTCTTCTCCTGATTGACTCCGGAGGTGGTGTGTGTGTGTGTGTGTGTGTGTGTGTGTGTGTGTGTGCGCTTGTGTTTATACCATCCTTCTTCAATTGGCTCCTTAGGTGATGGCACACACTGTGGGTGTGGATATCACTCTGTAAGTGTGACCTATTTTCAAGCCATTTCCCTGTTTGTGAATGTTTTGTCAGGTGGCGCCGTGGCAACGTAAAGTGCTTTAATCGCTGCTGCTGCTGAAGTGACAGCCACGTTTCCACCGGTGGGTGTCTCTCTTTCTCTCTCTCCGTCTTCATCCCCCTCACTCTTCCTCCTTCCTTTATATCACTCTGTCTGCCTGTATCAGTCTTTCCCCTTTTCCTCCTCACTCTTGATGACGCTTTTCATTTTAAATAAGTTTATTGCTGCAAAGCAGTTTCGCTGAAGGAGCTGATGAAATGCTGCTTTTCAAATCATCTAAATGGGATAATTTCTACCTGCAACATAATTATTTTGATTAGCTGTATAAATTTATGCTCTGAAACACATGTGAAACCAAGATGTTTACATAATATTATGAGCTACAAACTGGCGAGTCTCCATGTTTAACCTTCAGGGCATTTTAATATCTGGTTTAAAAATGTGTTGATAATAATTGCTACAGAGGAGTTTCACATTTTCACTGAATGCACCTGCTTGAAAGTTTGTTTTAATCTTTCTCTTATGTCCAGAAAATCCTGATCAACATGGTTTGTATCTTTAATATTCAGAGTTTACAGGTTTGAACTGGAGGGAACATGATGACCTGAACAATATCTGTACATTTTAAACGACAATAATTATTTACCACATTAATTACAATAAAATGTGGAAGTAAATAAATATTAAAAGTCCACCTGAAACAGTATTTTGAGAGGATCTGACCTCTGTGACATCTTTTCAGTGAAAGCAGGATATGTAGGCGGGACAAAATGTTTGGAGCAATTTGATTGGACGATTGAATTGCAGCAAAACACCATAGCTATCTAACTAGTGAGCTAACGTTATTGATAAACCTTATTAGTATGTATTAACTAATGATACTGTTCCAACAAACGATTGATCACCAGTGTTTTCTGCTGCTAACAGCTGATTGATCGCTTGGTGGATCGAAGGATGCTATTGGTTGAAAGTGCTCTGGGCAAGACGAGAGAAGTTATTTGATTTATTTTATTTCATTTTTTTTCCAGGAAGTGTCGACATGAGATTTAAAAGTACTTACAAATCAGAGGGAATGTTTGTATTTTTGAACATTAAGTCAATAAGACGAGTGATGTCATCTAAAATGATTAAGAAGACTATTTGAATGAGCCACTTGTGCAATGTGCAACATCATAGGAGGGTTAATGTTGAGTTAATGTTAATCCATCCATCCATCCATTTTCTATACCTGCTTATTCCTCACTAGGGTCACAGGGGTCTGCTGGAGCCTATCCCAGCTGTCATCGGGCAGGAGGCGGGGTACACCCTGGATAGGTTGCCAGCCTATCGCAGGGCTAACACATAGACAAACAACCACTCACACTCACACTCACACCCACACCTTTGGTTAATTTAGTTTGATCAATTCACCTAACAAGCATGTCTTTGGACTGTGGGAGGAAGCCGGAGTACCCGGAGAAAACCCACGCATGCACAGGGAGGACATGCAAACTCCACACAGAAAGGCCCGAGCCGAGATTCGAACCCAGAACCTTCTTGCTGTGAGGCACAAGTGCTAACCACTGCACCACTGTGCCGCCCGTTAATGTTAATGTTATGAGTTATTCCAGTTTTTGAAAGAAAAAAAAAATCAGAAACCCT
>OOFC01007224.1:2911-16269 GCA_900323345.1 Pseudochromis fuscus
TTTTGGCACACAGTCTGTAAATCAAATTTTTGGCTGTTAAAAGATGATATCATTTCATTTGCATTTCCACCGCAGACGTATGCTGCTTTAAAAGCAAAAGGCTTTAACACACAATGGACGATCAATATTCCACCACTTAAACCAGTGGGCCACAGTCAGTGGCACAGCCTCTGCCCGTCTATCTGACATTGAGGAAACAATTATGGTATCATTGGTGGCTTGTTAACTGCCCCAGGCTCGCGGTCTTTACAGCTTTATGCCAGCTATAATTTGTACGGGTGACAGATGCCGTCATGGCGGCGGAAACAAAGATGAGGATGAATAATTTGGCTTGTTCGTCTGTGATGGGTCTCAGCAGTGGTATTTCATTAAAGGGCCATAACAAAGACTATTTTATGAGTTAATAATCTGCTTTTTTTAATTTATTTTTTTATTATTTATTTATTTTTTAGTTTAAAGCTATGCAGAAAAATGCTAGCTCTTAAAGAGCTGTAATTAAAAATGTTGAATGGACTTTATATTGTCAATCGTAGAGTCATGCTGCTTGTGTTGTATTTTAAACTGTGGAAGTCTCATTTATGTTTGGTTTCCCATACATTTTTTTCTCCCTACAATATAGTTTTTATTGTAGTTTTGTCATATCTAGGATATATCTTGCAAACCCTGCCTGTGAGAATTGATCTTCCAAGCATGAGTCCTGTTTCTGAGGCATTTCCTACTTCCCAAGAATATGTGAGAGGAAGTTAAGTAGGGAAGGGAAAATGCTCAGGTTAAAATCCCTAAATAAAATATGTTATTCTGGAAGATTTTGTAGTAAATCAGTGGTATGTCTGTGGTCAATCCCATGCTGTGTCACTATGCAAACGCTTCACTCCAGAGGTGTTTGAAATGTAGACAAATGAACACAGAGGTGACAGTCTGACTAGATGTGAATAAAAATGATGTTGTCAGGGGAAAAGTGTGATGATCTATCAGGACTTGAGTTCTTAGAAATGGATGTAAATGCAAAACATGTCATTTCGCATTTACAGAGAAGTCCACACCTCCTTTACCAGGAATTAATGCACCAGAAAACCTGTGGTATTTCTGCAGGAAAAACCAACTCTTCTTGACATTAATCTTCATGGTATTGAGAATCATATGACTGAACGCCTGTATAAGTCCTAACGTCTGCATGTGTGTGTGTGTGTGTGTGTTTTTCTTTAGCAGCAACACCTTTCCCCGGTCCTCTTTTCAAATGTCTAGCGACTGTGGTGGCTCACGCAGTTTATCCTAATGGTCTTGGCAGGAACTCTCTGTCGGGATTAGCTAACGGTTAGAAGGATCTGTCTTTATCTCTCAAGACTCACCACTGTGGGATTTGACCCCTCTGCCTCACCCTATTGTCACATGGCAGGTGAAATAGCTGACCACTTGACAGGTTGTGTTCTCGCTGCTTCTGTCTGTTTCCTTTTGCGTGATTTTTGGACTGTAGCTGGGAGACAGCAGAGGAAAGAAGACGGGCTGATGATCAAGAGAGTGGATAAAGGATTAGGAGGACACCATTTTTCCTGTAAAGCACTGGAGCGTTTTTTTTTTTAAGACAGTTGTGATATAAATGAAGATAACATGTCATGGGTGTTTGATCTGTAATATCTCTTTCATGTCCAAATTCAATTATATTTTACAGAGAGAATTAAACTTCTTCATTTAAAACAGTTTTTTCCGTGAAGTCCTCAGTTTAACTGTGCAGTTTTTCCTTCAGTTAGTTTTAATTTCATCTTAAATTGGGTTGTTTTGGGTGATGGATTTCATCATGTGCACTCAATCAAGTGAGGGTTTGTGTGGTTTTCAGAACTTCTCCACCGCCGTCTTCCCTCAGGGATATGTCTTTATTCTCTGTACAGATTACTTGCATTTGCAGAGAACAGCATGACAGTCTGACGAGTCTGCTTCAGGAGAGGAGTTTCAGTATGTTTCTATATTAGAGGGTGAGGACAGGCATGTTGAGCTGATTCTTAATGTCAGTGTTTTGCTGGAGAGACATGGAATTATTGTACTGTGTAGGATCAATAATTGAACCAGCAATCAATAGGTGACTGAAATTGCTTTCTTTCATGTTACAGGAACTAAACAAAAAAAGCACATACTTGTCTCTGTGGGGTGCATGGGTTAGATATGTCTGCTGTCGCCTGTCTGTTTTATTTTCAGCAAGTAGCTGGACTCGCACACATCTCTCCTCCTCCTCTTGTTTGGCCAGGTGGTAAAGCTAAAGGCCACAAACAACAGTCCTCGGCTGTGGTGTGACCCCGCTTCACAGCCACATCGCTGGAAGGACAAGCTGCCTACTTTACATTGTTTCCACATATTCTCAAGAAGCACAGGAGATCAGTGCAGTGACCTTACCACGAGACACTGGAGGGGAAACTAATGTGTTTTGGGCATGCAGCGGCAGTTCTTGACCCTGGTGAACTGCAGTGGGTAGAATAAATCTTAATATAGAGGCTGGTTGTTACTCAAAGAAAACAACAATAAGCAGTGAGAAGATCCAGCTGATCTTGAATTTTAAAAACAGCTTGAATACTTCTTTGTTTGGGGAATCATAGTAAAGTGCCATGTGCTGAGAGAAAGGGTCAAGAGAGCAGCTGACAGGCCAACGCAGCCAGGCTGTGCCAGGTTATTATGTAATCAAACCAGCAACCATGCTTTTGTTTTCCAAATTTACTTTCAGATTAATAAAGGACTGGATTGAACTGCTTGGACTGATTTTAAAAAATGATGTGTTGTTTTTAACCAGAACTGGACAAATGATATGTTGTGTTTATTTAACCCTTTAACACCTAAGTGTCCAAACTTCCACCTGGACTTTTTATGCTTATTTTGATTTTAACACATAAAATCTAACATTCATGTGAAATTGCAGTGTTTTTGTTCACTAAAACTCTAAAATCAAATTCCATTTTTTGGGGTTTTTCTGCTATTTTTGCTTCATCATCATTGTTATTACACTCTTACAACACGTAGTAAATTGCAAAGGGGCTGTTTTGCCGTCTTTGGGGGGAGGTGCAAGTGACAAATTGTGATGACATCATATTGGCTGTAAAGTGCAACGTCTCAGCTCTCAGAAACCATTGGAGTTTTTCTGATTGTGCAAACTGTGACGTAATTACGGTAATCCAGGGTTGCTTGTGCAAACTTATCGCCATCAATACATTCAGTGTTAAGGGGGTAACCAATTTTTACCCAACATTTTATTCTTTTTACCCAACATATTGTTGTTCATAATGAGTATTTTGTTGTTTTTAAAACAATTTTTTGTTGTTTTTGCACCCATCTTACTATTATGTTTTTAAAGTTTCGAATATGTCTAAGTGTAGGGTATTGTACTGATCCATGACAGAGTTATTTATGTTGGTAAAAATGAAATCAGAATGTGAATATAAATCCTAAGGCTTTACGGTCCTAATGCATAAAGGTATAGCTGATAACCAACCTGTACTGGGAGCATTTGTCACAGGTTGTAAAATGACTGATGTGCCCTGTTGCTCAGCATCCTGCTCACAACAATCAGGAAGAGGAAAAGGGTCAGGATGCTTTTAGCAGGAAGAATATCTGAGATCCCCTTTCACCCCAAAGCTGTGTTTTTGTTTTTCAAAGCTGGTTGTTGTTTTGAGACTCACTTCCTTTTTTCTAAGGGCGTCAGAAGAATCTATTTAAAACAAAAAAACAAGAAAGAAAACCCACTGGACTTTCTACAAGAGTCGTAGTAGTATAATTTTCCCAGACAACTCAGGGTTTCCTAATTCATCCAAAACTCCAGTCCCTCCTTTATATTTAGGCGCCGCTCGCCTTGGCGTTTGCACGCGCTCTGCAGCAGTAACCCTGTAGAAGTAAAGTGATGTCACATGTTATTCTTGTGTTGAAAGTGGAGACTGAGTGCAGACCGAAGTGGTTACACACACACACCGCGGCCTCAGTGACGTATTCTTCTCGGTTTAAATACAGGGGATGATTTCAGGAAGGAGGGAAAAAAAAAGAAACAAATGCAGCAACGTGCGATGCCCACACAGCAGATCGACACAGTTCCTGAGTGGCTTATTTGAATCATGCTTTTAATTTCACATCAGCTGTTTTTTTTTTCATAGCACTATCTACTGGTCAGTGGACTCATAAAAGGTATTGATTATTTTATCAGGAGAACAGATTCTTTGGTGTTATGACCGCACAGGGAGCAGGTGATGATGTTAAATCAAACATATCGCTGCTTTACTGTAACACGGTGGCGGTTATGGTTGTTTTACAGCTTGTTGGTTGAGATAAACGCTTGATATCGTGATTGACATCAAGCCAGAAAACATTTGGATTCCAGAAACTGTTTTTTTTTTTTCCTTTACTGGAATACACCAGGATGTTTATGTAGCCCTGAGCGCCAGTTACTCCCTAAAATCTAATAATGAAAAGACCAATCCAGTGTAGTTTGTGTTTAAATGCACCACTGAGATTGAAGTGAGTTAAACACACAGCGGCTTTCACCCCATGAAGCATCATTTAACACTAGTGGAGCACACAGCCAAGGGAAAGCTCGTTAGCGCTGAGTAATGGTCGTGCATTTCTACTTTTCTAGTTGCACTGATGTTTTTTTTAATTCACTTTGACTAAGGTAGGTCTTTGTCTTGATGTATTGAAGCATAGAGGAAACGTAGAATCTCATTAATCATGTACACCATGTGACACTCCAGATGATGCTGGATATCAATCGAGGATAATTTGCAGATGTGATCGCTCTTGAATAGATTTTTGTGTTCTCACAGCTTGTTTCCTACTCCTTTGGTTCTACTCTAGGTCGAGATTAGATTACAGAAAAGCTCATAAATAGGCCTTGATGCATTTTTGAGAGGTGAGGCATTATCCCAGGAACAAATGATTGAATTTTGAGCAAGATAAGATCATTTTTCACTCTTAATAGGCATGAAGTTCATCATTTTTACAGAACAAAAACGGTAACAAATGCATCAGTTATGCCCCGTCAGAGGTTTGCTCTCTCGGAGTGCTTTTGTAGTCTGGATAGTTTTTCCATTCTTACAGGAATCTGAGACAGATGATGTCTGGAAACTGATCTGCAAAGATGTGATTTTGTGGCTCAGTTGTCATCCTCTGAAGCCACTGAGACACCAGACAGCTTTGTCTCTCGTGCAGCAGACTTGTCTCCATAAGTTTGGATGAGTGATGATACAAAACAAGCGGAAGGAGCGCTGCACATTACCATTGATTTTCAAGAGGGTTGTAAAATATGTGCATGTTGTAGAAGGAGCATTTTATGTCCCGTTGCAGCATCTGATATCAGTGCTGTTGCTTTTTATTTGCACATTTCAGATCTGCATTGTGTAGTTTGTTTTGGAATTTTAATGTTAAATAACATGATGTACTGTGCTACTAGTCAGCAGCTTGACCTAGTTTTAGTACCGACATCAGAAGTGTTGAGTTGAAAAAGTGTTTATCCTGCAGAAGTTGTAAATAATCTGTGGTTTTCTTCAGCTGAATCCTTCCACAACAATACAAGGTGAGAGAAAGTTAGTGTTGCACAATTTTTATTTTTGAAATCTTTATTGAGAGACTTCACGCTGGCTGCTTCTGAGTTGCTTACTCTGCACTCTGCTGTTGCTGCTTTCATTTTCTGGTCTTTAATATTGAAGCCTCAATCCAGGTTATGTCAATCATCCGCTGGTCTGCTTTGATCAGTTGAGTTGAACCTTTCTCTTTCAACTAAGAAAAATCCCACCTCACCTCCTGCTTTGGCCCACAGCCCTGCACTTTGACTGCGATTGAAAACTGCACTGATCATGTTGTAGCCCTCAGGTTGTAACCTCCCCCTCCCCACCACACTTTTATCTCGTCAGATAAGCTGGGATGTTGCCTTCAGGGTCACTCTGTACATTTGAACCGGCTGAATCACACTTACATAAAAAAGGCATGTTCCAGTCCCTTATGTTCGCATTCCTTGAGATATTTTTAAAGCAAAGCAAAACAGCTCCGAAGTCAAGGCTCCAGAAATTCCATCGCAGAAGGCAACAGGCCTCATCCCGCTGAACGACCGCAATCTTTACATAACTTAGTCCGAGACCCACTTGGCTGCTTGGACAGCTTAAAGAATAAACCGTTCCTGACGTGCAATATTTGGATGACCGCTATTGAGTTACGCTACTTACTGTGGCTGTCATTAGGGGCTTCACTCCTAAAAGGGATTCTGGAAATTCCAGCGATTGGAAACAGTGACAGCAACATCACAGGAAAAGATTGAAGTACATTTGAAAGTTTAATAGGCGATCACTACAAGATCTATATGTAAATGCTACTGAATTTGTACTAAAGCTCAGTTTGTAATTTGGTTGTAATAGTTGTAAACAGCTACCAGACTACTCCTGGGTGAATTTTCTCTGTAGCCTCAGTCCCACACAGGCTCACCGTGGCGTATAATCTACTGTATAATCCTTCCTCGTGGTGAACTGCTCAGACATGACGTGGATCAGATGGAGAGCTGATTAATTTGTGTGATTAGAGATCTCTAATTCCCAGTATACGGGTTCACCACGCAGCTAATACTTGTTTACAGTATTTGTAACAATGGCACTTAAAGAGGTTTGCTGTTGCATGAATGGGTCAAAATCAGGGCGATGATTTTGGCAGGAAGTGCATATTAACAGCACAATGCTATTGTTTTTGGAGGTTTTAATTTGTTTGTGTGTGTGTGTGTTGGTTAGTATGTGTGGATTTTTCCACCTGATTAATTTTTCTATCCTGAACATTTGGCAATTCACCCTCTTCTGTTTACATGTGACAAACAGATAACTCAGGAAATCATTTATCTGTTTGATTATTTTTCATCATCCTCATCAAAAAAGAAGCCACTGGCTCCTTTTTGTCTCTGTTGTAGTTCTTATCACAGCCAGGTTCATTAGCATCATGGCTCCATGTGTCTGTCTGCTTGTATACACTCACTCACTTCCATTAACACTGTGCCTCCAGTGGATTGCTCACCTGCTTAAGCTAAAGCTTTCAAATATTTATCAGTGAGGCTGTGCCAGCCTTCTGCACTGCACTGACACCACTCTCTACAACCTACATAACACTGTAACTGACGTGGTTGGTCTTGATTTTCAGCTCTGCATTACCGTTATGATGTGGATGTTTTATTTCTCAGGCTTGACACAACTCACTCACGATACTATATATTAATTTTTAGTGATATGACCCTCAAATAAGCAGCTATCTTCGTGTTTTTGGGGGCACAAACACTACATACTATACAACAGTATTCCACTATTAAAATACACTGTAGGTTTTACTTTACATGAGGTCGTGTACTTTTTAGCTTTTTAATTTTCATTGAAGGATGTGAACTGATACAAGCATATTTCTCATATTAAAACTTAAAATAAATATATCTTCAATCTCTCATCTTTCTAGATTTTTCCCCCATCTGTCAAATAATAACCAAATACATGTAAAAAATTAGATAACATCTGCTTCATTTTATGGTTATTTGTCACTAATTGTATAAAGTTTTGGTGCTTTAAAGTTGCTTTCACATTCTAACTTATAAAAAACATGCTATAATGATAAATATGTGAACGTATTTCAAATTTGTTTAGATAAAAAATGTAAACTTTATGGTTATTCAGTTTAATTTTACATAGATAAATATCCATTTATGGACTTTTTTGTTATTTAACAATATGAGAAATAAAATCGGCAAATCATAAAAATCCAAAAGCCAATCATCTTGGAGCAATAAAGTTAGTCTTTGTCCACATGGAGACGAAAAACAATTTCGTTTTTAAAACATTTACTGTAAACAGTTTTCCTATTGCTCAGCATACGATTGTGAGGCAAAAAAAAAGAGTTGCATTCAGTGTGTATTCACCATTGGTCAACCATTGCGTGTCTGTATGCAAAGAAGCTCCGCCTCCTTCTAGTGTGAACAAATGCTGCAGATTAAAGACAGAAATGAAGTGGAAGTGTGGGTTGATGTCAGGTTAAGAGTAAAAGAGATCACTGTCAGACATGCTCCACACACACACACAATGAGTGACATTGTGTAGTGAAGACGTGCTCTGTGTGACGCTCTAATGTTGAGTCATAACACCGTTTGCTGGTCGTGCCTTTGATCCTAATGCGGCCTGTCATGCCTCATGCAAACTGTGGTTTATTAACAGCTGTGCTGGTGGTGGGCAGGTGATTACTTGCCTTGTGAGCTAAAAGAGGTGATTCATTACAACACTAGCCTGAGCAAAAACAGCTGTCTGTGCTAATGGATGCGGTTGTCAAAAGTGAAAACTGCTGCAGCAGCAGTCCTTGAGTTCTGCCAGTGAGAAGATGAAGGGTAGAGGAGGGCCTAAAAAGAAAAAAAAAGAAAAGAAAGCAAACATGTTCCCCCCATTTTTCTAAATCAGTGATTGGGAATACTGTTGTTCCACTTCCTGAGTGCAGTGGAGCAGATTGGTGTACGATATCTGTCTTGTTGAAACCTTATCTTTGTAATTGCTCCCTGAGGGTTTGTCTAACCTGTGGCCGGTCACGTTTCCAGCTCTGCGGCCCCGTGTCCCTTTGCCGGACATCAGGGGAAAATGTCCGTTCATTACCAAGGCCTCGACGTAATCTGATTCTCGCTGGAATGTTTGACAGTTTCTCGCTGCTTCCTGCTTCTTGGGAAGAAGAGGCATAATTATCTCAGCCTGCGTGAGCTGAACCTTCAATTACATTCTCTTTCTAACGGCTGGCTCCGAGGACAGATTGTTAGGGTACCAGCCTGAAATCATCAGGATGCTTTCTCCTAAACCAGAGAGAGTCTGCGTCTCTGTGTTTGTGTGTGTCCAGAATTTTGTAGGATCTTTTCTTTGGGAGAGAAGCTTGTGGAAACATATTTATTGCTGTGATGCAACACTCCCCTCGCAGCCCAGTCGACATTGATTTCACTCGGGTGACATTATGGTATGCTTCTCTCGCCCTGTTCCAGCCATAATTTCCCTCCAAATGTTGTGATGTCACTTACAGCTGAGCATTACTTATTAACCGGCGTTAGCTCATCGGCGCCTCAGACCTTGACCGGGCTAATTGACACTTGCCTCGGTCGACCTCAAACGACCATCCGCTGCCAGACGTTTTCCCATATGGCCATATATTTCCTTCACACTTAAACCGTTCCTGCTGTGAGCAAACCCTTTTCATTAATCATCTGTCGCCACGATTAGTATGCAGATCTCCTTATGTGTTATGTAGCCTTGATGTAGCAAAGACCAAGTATCAAAAATAGGCTTGCATAATGCTGCATAAGCAGTTCTTTTCAGAGGCTAATGCTTGTACAATCTTCTTAAAGTGGTATTTGCTTATTTGCAATTGAGTAATTTAGGTACCTCCACTGTTAGCAAACATGCACTGGAAAAGGAAAAGCATTTCACTGTGGAGGGAAAATGTTGTTAAGAAAAGAAAGGGGCGTTACAACACAATGGGGCACAAATCAGTCACAGTAATAAGGGAGTTTGCAGGACCATCATGTTTCTGTCAAAATGACAGATTTATGATGCAAGTTTATTCACTGAAAAATCCCGCTGAGCCCAGTCGTGCATTTTCACTGTTGCGTCATACATACTGTTAATGGTATTCTATGGCAAGAGTGGAAAGTTGTAAAGCTCATCATGGCTGATTAGTGAGATGCTGCTGCTGCTAGTGTGTGAAATGAAAAGTCAAGATGATGAGAGATGATTCAACCGGGAGTGATGGTCCATGTAACATATTTCTACCACTAAAAAAATCTCTATGCATGAGTTTCTAAATGTACCCACATGTTTCTCATACTATTTCTATTGAACATTAAGTGTAGTGGGTAAAATCCTAGACTAGATATAGAATGGACAATGCTAACATGACATCATCATCATTGTTTGAAGCCAAGAGATATGCATTTGAATGTCGCCATGTTGGTTGCTTGGAGGTAGAAGTAACCATATTTGGACATGAAGGGAATAGTGAGGAGGTGGGTCTGACCCTTGAACCTGAGGACACTGTCCAGTGTATATGAGTCTGGAGTCCAGGTCTGGAGAGCAGAGCATGTATTTTGAAGCCTAGTATGTGCATTAACAATGTTTTTTTTTTTGTTTTTGTTTTTTTTTTGTAGAAAAGTATTTCATGAATCATTGAAGTCAATTGTAACCAGAATTCTTTTACTTTTTTTGCACAAGGCATTGACCTCATTTTTGAGCCCTGGTTGCTTTGTCCATTTCCATGTACAGTCCAAGTGTGGGTGGCTCTGTTGTGAATTGCATGGGGTCAGCAGCCTCTATGTACTATTGAATATGATAAACAGGGAGATAGTCCCACCCTAAAACATGAAAGACAAAAACTATCTGTCCACACCAACACAGTCAACTTCACACAGGAGAGGAGTGACTAGCTAAATAAGGTCAAAACACATGTGTGAGTAGCAGCTTTCATTATAAAATCATCATACAGGTGGAATAAGTTTATCAGCTGATTGAATATTTTAAAGAAACAGTCAGTTAGGCATCCCAGATGGCAGCTTTAATACAGCCCCCATGTGTCGAGTGAACAGACAATTACATGTTTATGTTCAAAATAATCAATTCAGTTACATTTTCTGTCACATAAGTGGAAAACTTCAGGTTTGCTGTCAGCAGTTGAAGGAAAAACACAGTGACCGAGCAAACATTCAGTAGGTTTTGTTGTCCCTGGTTTTTATTTGTTTTCTGATCTAATAGTTTCGTCAGAGTCGTTTGTGGAATATTACAAGTGAGTTTGACAGGAGTGACACAAGATTGATGAAACTGTTTCAACACATTTAGTGTAACCAGTTTGACTAATGGCTTTAAAGAAATGTCGTTTGAAAGGATGACTTTGTGATTACTATGTGCCATGTTGAGTTTGTGGAAGTACTCAGCGCTGTGTTATTACAAATATGACTAACTCTCGTTGCGACAGTGCTCTGATGTGATAGTTTTGTTACGCCGGCCGCCTGTGTAGGTCCGACTGCCTGCGGCTGTGTTATTATTGCGCTAAATGAAGACTGCATTTGATTATAATTGAAGGGAAAGATGCGAGCCATTCATGCGTGCTTCCCTATAGGCCCGGGCCCTTTGAATCCACCAGCAAGTATGGTGCAGACCCAGTACAATGACTCCCTGTTACAACCAGCTTGTGCTTGTCAAAAACAGTTAAACTCACACCAATTATATTGTCGCCGCACTGGGAAATGACTGTTTTAGCTAAATTGTACCAACTGCAGTTTTTGCACATGCCAGGCAAGACTTAAACAAAGGCTTCTAGTAAAGACCAGGAGGTACAGTGAAACCTCTGGTCCAGTTTTATGCAGCAATAAATGAAAAATAATCACAACATGCAAACTAGGGCAGAATTATTATCAGAAAATTTTAAAGCCAACTTTTCTTGGATGTAAAGTACAAAAATGGCTATTTTTGCATCTTTGATGATCATTAAGTGGTTTATTACTGCAAGACATTCATCACCACATTCAGCAGTGTATTACAACACAACAAAAACTAGTAACAGCAAATCAAAGCTATCAACAAAATCAATGAAGAAACGATCTGCTGTTTTCTTTCTTGCTGCTTGAGTTAACTTAAGTTGGGTCTAGAAAAGGGAAAATCCAAACTTGTGACTGAAGTCCCGACAGATCACAATGGTTCACCATGTTTCTTTTGTAAAACATCCTCAGGATATAGTCCTGAAATCCCCGTCCGTCTGGAGCTGGGGTCCTATTTTAGTCTGAGTGAAGTGAAAGGCCTTGGGTGGGATCATGAGGCAACTCTGTAAACAGGAAACTTCCATTCAAGACTAAGTGAGCTCGGTGCACCGATGTGGTACATTCACTAAACACATGAAGACTGTGATCTGCTGCAGAGTGGTGCAACCTTTGAGTCACGAGCAGAGCTTCAAGAGTTGACCTCTAATATGTGGTTCGAGCTTGTACTTGGTTATTAAACATGATTTCCACACAGGAGACACCATTGGCCTTTATGCTTAAGTGTCTCTCATCCCCGTTATGGCTTTGTGTCTGCTGTGACCTTTACCTGGCACATCACCAGACACATCATCAGCTCACATTAAAGTGTTGCTTTCATTCCTCCACCAGCTTTTAGGAACAACACGGTCATCGTTTCATTTGGATTGAAGGTTTTAAAGCTTGACAATCACAGTGGTTTGAGATGAAAAAAAAAAAGGGTGAGGAGTCACACCTTAGCGCATGGAGCTATATACCCCACACCCCACTTCTCCGCTGTGATGGCAAACCATGAAAGAGCATAGATGACAATGTCGTGTAGTTACTAACAAAGGCAACACTGCTGGCTCGCTCCCAGCTCAGAGAGAACACGCTGTTCATGTGCTGATAATCCCGCAGCCCGGAGACCCTCTGGAAACGCTCCAAACATGAGACCCACGACAACACCAAGGCTGCGTTTCCAAATCTATTCAGGAATTTAGTGCAGCAGAGTGCCAAATTAAAAAGTGAGTCCAATTTATGAAAGCCATGTATTGATTTTCTTAAAATACCAACTGCTCACATGTTTGATGTGACCATTCATGTCCCATATTGTATTGATTGGTTTCAAGTCCTTTTGCAATAAAGACAGCTTATTAATGTTTGACGGCATCATTTAATGTTGTATCTATAGGGTTAATGTTTTGGCAAAATTGTGTGTGCTCTTTCTTGTGTTCAAAAACGTCATGTCTCAGGTGAGCAAAGAAACAGCAAGGCACAAAGAGGGCAGAAAACTGTAAACCTTTGACACCATTATCCGAGTGTCCTGTATTTTTTCCATGGGTATTTCTTTCAGGTGGTACCCACTAAAAACAACCTTCCACGATAATGCGACAACAACAATAAACAATAGTATGTGGGATTTGCACATGCGATTTCTTACAAACAAACTCAGGCGTCCCTGTGGTGACCAGCGAGTGTTTGTATCCTTGGGGGCTTGAAAAGCCAAAACCTGGCTCGTGTGAAAGCTGTTCTCATAGAACGAAAGAGTTTCTCCGGTTGTTCCCTAGCAACCAGCAGCCGGAGTAGCATTGTAATGCTGGAATTACTTTATGCAGAAGGCCATAGGAGAAAGCAGCAGAGATGTAAAAGATTGATTATTGAATTCCATAAATATTTCAAATGCACCGGGGGGCGGTTTGGGATTAATGGCCTCACAGTTTAGGAAACAAACCAAATGGATGCAGTCACAGCTCAGTATTGAACCGAGGCAGTTGGGAAGTGCTGTTATTTTTCTCCCATTGTGGAACTCTGGGGGTTTTCATTAGTAACTCTCCTCAAGCTTTTGGCTTCTATTTGTGTCAAGTTA
>OOFC01007231.1:2096-13426 GCA_900323345.1 Pseudochromis fuscus
GAGCCGTGCTTGAGTTATTGTGCTGGCTGAAAGACTTTTGGCTACTGCTGATTATCTGTAAGTGGGGTGACATTTTGTCCCTGGGCCTGTTAGTTCCTGTAAAGAGAGCTCAGGATTAATAGACTTTTCAGTTCTTAAAAGCTCCTTGAGTGTCCTTGCCTACATAACAGACACTCCTTTTTTTAAAAGAATATATATAATATATATAGTATAACTGTCGGGCTGAGCACCTGTTGCACAGGATGTTGCTTAAGGATGTTCGAGCTAATTGAGTATACCTCAAAATATTACTTCAAACCCAAGAGTGAGGACTTGGAATAACTTAAAAACAGTACAAAGTTAGTGATCACAGTAATAACAGTGGAAAGACCTTCACAAATGTGTGGCTTTATGCATGACATCAAAACCTTCTACTATCCACCAGCTAAATATAAAAAATAGACTCAACGCATTTGAATGAAATGTGGATGAAATATTCAGAATGTGAATGAGTTGGCACCATGAGACTTGCTAATTGGACAGAAGTATGCAATAAAGCAGAGATGTCATGGTAAATACCTGATCTCCCATTCACTGCGGGCCTGGCCCAGGCAGGAGACACTTTGAATGCCTGATTAGAAATTAAAGCTTGTGTCAAGTTAAGGCGTTATCCACAGGCCGTAAATGTCTTAATTAGTCACCGGGGAGAATGCACTTCCAGTGCTACAAAATCAACAAATCTTTCAAGGTTCTTCCAGAAAAACTTGTAATTGGATACAAAACACCACGATAAACCCCCTTGGTGGTTTCACTTAGCTTCTAACACCTGGGACTAAATTAGCGTCTGAGCACAAGGTAGGAAATTGAGTTCAGCTGGGACTAAATCCAACAAGGCTAATAGTTATAGGCACTGAAAATGTTTTCTTACCAGTGACTCAACCTGCCCTCATCCTCCATGGACTACTTAATCTGCTGCCTGATAATTGAGCACACCTGAGAGTGACGTGGTTTAGGCCGTCACTTGCTTTGCACTGTAAAAAAAAACAGGATGTCGCTTGCGGCGTTTCTTTTCCATACCCTGCACAAGAGAAAAAATATTGATGCACAGCTAGCCTATTGCAGTTTAAATGTTTAACCTGATAAGATTATTAGGACCTTCCTGTGTCATCATTGTTGCAGACCTCTTTTTAAAATGACAGCAAAACCCAATCAGACTTTTGTTTCCTCACAGTTATGCAACATCTTAACACAGGTCGCTGTGTCATTTGAGCCTTCGGGGATAAAGTCTCCTGCAGGGACAAAAGCACTAAAATGATGCATTCGTATTCAGCCGGAACAATCATGTGTCTGTGTGTCCGTTCAATTCCTCTAATGCCCTTTGATTTGACACAAGGACACAGCGGTCTTAGGTTGAATTTAGATTTCGCAGGCCTTCTGTTCCAGGAAGGAGGGAGCAGCTGGCCTGCTGTCACTGTATAACCATGGTGTGTGTGTGTGTATCATCACTAAGGTTGAGAGGAGGTCACTGTTGTCCCATAACAGAAAACAAATGTCCTGTTTAACAGAAGAATCTTTAACCTTAATGAAAGTCACTTGGGAAGAAGAAAAAACGTATCAAAGGAGGAACTTTGGTCTATTTTGTTATTTTTGCAATAAGACAGAAGACAGATGAAGAAGATGTGGGTGAAAGAGGACAATTACACACAGTTACAGGGTTGCAGCTGAAGACCTGACAGCTCACCAGGAACTGCCAATCACAGGGGCCACTGATATGTCATTGGCCATGAGGCGGCCTCTTAGTGTCTTTACCCTCTCCACACTCATCAATTATCACTCTGAATCAGGCTTGCCAGGCTGCCACAACCAGATGGTAAACAGTAGGCTGCTCCTTCAGCCTTTGGATTTAGGGGGCTTTAATATCAGCTCTCAGACGGAGGCTTTTTGGACAACAGTGTATTAGCACCTACAGGGTGTGCTCTTCTGCCACAGCAACAGTGGGGTGACAATTAATTAAAGATGGGAATCAGCAATGCAAAGGGAAGATGCAAATCAGGACAGGATCTGTTGGCTTTGCATAAATATAGTATAAAAGAAAGTCAAGGGTTTGCAGAAAACAGTGTATGCCAAGTTGAATTGACTTCTGACTCACTGTTTGTGGACAGGAGTGATTTGAAAGTCTGATTCTTACCACATAAGTGTATTTGTCAAGTTGTTCTTAACAGTGTTATTGCAACCCTGTCTATGTGTCCTACTAACCAAACATCATTTTTTTCTGTTTTCTTTCCTGTTGCACAATTTCATCCTGCGTCCACAATACTTTCAGCCACACTGCACCTCATTGCTATTTCCCATGAGCCACTTGTACCACCTCCTTAATCTATCAAGCCTGATGGAAATTTCTTACCTGCAATGATGTAGAAGAGATGGAGGGCCACAGAGCTCCCTCTCCATCTCCCACATGACAGGCTCTTTTTTTGTGGCCTTGAGGGCCTGCTCACCTCTGACTGCTCAATAAATTGCACAAATGGATAACAAATGTATTTGTTTGATGTCCATGTTGAGCGGAGATGGGTAACACCTGGAGTAATGGGCTGCCACGCTGTCACTTGCACAAAAGATGGTTTTGCTTGGTCTGGAGACAAATCTGGGGGGAAGCACTTGGATGGTTTAAGACAATAGCAGATGTCAGGTTTTATACCACATGATATCTGTGCAGTTCAATCAGGAGTTAAAAAGAAATCCAATCTTTAATGGGTCCTAATACATTAAACATCTAGACATTACTAATAACAACATTAGCGACTGCAGATTAGTCAAATTTCCCCTCCAGACACACTCTTTTGAAATGAACTAATGGCCCTGAGGGTAAAGCCTTTCCAGTCTCTCCACCACACACATGCTCTGCCACTCACGTTGTTCAGCGTCCAGCACCTTCCTTCAAACTGGCATCTCTGGCTGTTTTTTTTTAGCCGCACACAGTAATCTAGCTCTGAGTAAAAGCATATGTTGTACATCAAATGAACCCTTGATAAGTCTGTTATTTCTTTGAAAGGCACTTGGTGACTCACCTGCCTTAAGTGCATAACATAAATGACACTGTGGGTGTTACAGTGGTTCATGTGACCTTTTTTTTTTTTTTTACACCCACTATTCCTGTAAGCTGCTGCCCCATGGAGCACAAATGTACAATGTAAGAAAATAAGATGAAATCAGCTAATGATCTGTGCAAACTTAAACTGACATTTTATCCACCAGTATCAGATAATGTGTTCATATAGGATTATATTATCAGCTCAGATTCAAGGACATGCTTCGAACTGAGTGAAAAACAGGAACTGAGAGACTTTTTTTTCAAGTGTTTTGTCCGTGAAGTTCTTTCTAGAGTTTCTCTTATATTCTAAAAAGCATAGTTTTATTTTTATTTTATGCTTTTGGTCTTCAATCACAAGTTATTGAATTGGCAACCAATTTAATTTTTGTTCCAACTCTCAAAGGTACTATTTTGGATAATATCATTATTCACTGTCTTGCCAAGAGAATAACTCTGTTGTCATTGACTTACATATATTGCAATGTATTAGAACACCAACAGCAACTAATAATATAATAGCAAATAACTTTTAACTTTTATTGCTGCCTTTGTTTGTTTTCTAACAAAATAGATTTGATTTATTTTTTCCAAATTCCCAGTTTAGGAAATAAAACAACAGATCATGAACCTATTAACGCAAAAAAACAAGTGGACTTTGCAGATCATTATGCACAGTCATTTGCATTTTGAGCCAGGCTTTTTTATGATTACATAACAGTGAAGTCAGCTGCCAGGGTTTTGATTGTTGTGTCTCGATCCTATTAACTCCCAGTGAGACAGATGCTCTCTCCCCAGAGATGCTGGGGCCACAATGGTGATATTACCACACAACAAGGTTATCCACATGGTGCAAAGAGCCCAAGTGGGAGCAGAATGAATCAGCTGGATGGCATGGATTTTAGTGTCAAAACTGCCTGGCGAACATGAGAAAATCAGAATTCAAGTAGCCACGAGAGTGCTGTCGGCCTATAATTTGAAGAATGTAGGCATCTGTGTGTGCATACTTGTGTGTGTCTATGTGTTAAATGTAAGCACCTTATCTTCAACACACGTAGGAAGGTGAAATTTGCATCTCTGAGAAGGTGGAGGCGCCTCTCATAAGCCCCCATGCTACACACCAGGGGAGTGAGATGAGCCTCCAGGAACTTGTGTCAGGCTGCTGTATTATGGCTTTAATTGGAGCTATGTGGCCACACTGCCGCAAGAATAAACTTTCTGCGGCATGTGTGCAAACCATGTCGAAAAATCTTCATGATATTAAATTCTCTTGTTGTCTTTTGAAGGCAGTATAAGTGAAGTATGCAGCCCACACACACGCAGCCTGTGACAGTGCAGCCTCAGCAGGTGGTGCATATGTGGGCGGTGTGGGTGCTTAATATTCATCCAGGATGGCATCCACTTCAAGCCAAGATGGACCATGGATCATGACTCCACCTGCTGTGGGTCAGGACTGCTTCTTCACACAGGAAGCAACAAGAGGAAGAGAGATGCAGTTAACTCCTCGCATGTACTCCAGAGAGATCTTGTTCTTAAAACACATCTCAACAAAAATCTTGCATTTTCCCATGTTTCACTAAAGCATTGTGCAGATTTGAGTCTTTAAATGAGAAGGTTTGGTTTCTTGCTTTTTAAGGAATTAAATTGACTGCCAGGATTTAGTCTGATTTCACTGATATTTGGTATAAACAGTTGTTACATTTTTCTATTTTATTTGGTGAACTGTGTGGTACCAAGTAGCATCCAACACTGTAATTTGCACCTGCTCGTGGTTTATTGAGCCTTTTACGAGACATTCATGTGCCATATGCTCTCTTCAACCTATTTGTGTTATGTGCACATTTCTTATTTATTTCTTTAACCTTCACATTCTCCTTCTCATCCCTTTTAATATTAGTTTCAGTTGTCTTGCTTCTTTCTGCACATGCTCAAACTGTGAATCCTTCTTGGAAGCAATTTGAAATTTCCATCTGCTTCTGCAGCTACTCTGTAGTTTTGTGTGTGATTGGAAGAGATTACTTCCTTCTTTTGACTCTCCATCCAGTGTCAGTGAGTGGCCATGTGTTGCCTGGTACTTAGATATTCTGCTCAGGCCATCCCTCTCCAGCTGGTCTGAGACAGAGCTGCCGGAGCTGTCTTGGTCTTATGTAAGATTATCAGCCCAGTGATTCAGGGCTGACGGGATTCACACTCAGAAGTTAACAGTTCATCTGTGTTGTGCATGAGGTGGCAGGACTCTCAGGCACAAGCTGTGTCTCCTCCAGATCCTCCACTTTTAAATGTCACTCATGTCATTTGATTCAGAAGAAGGGTGTCACACCGAAAAGGAAACAAATGAAATGGACAGATTGATCTGGATGGCAAGTCAGAGAAAAGCTGTGTTCATTAATAAATGCATGCATATTGTGTAAACACTTGAAATAACAATTGCCACCTTTATATGACAAATGCACTATATATATATATATATATAGAGAGAGAGTTGAAATTAAGGTGGAATATGAAACATACTTTTTACCCAAATTACCTGCATGCTCTGACTGGATCCTTCTCTGATCCACGTGCTTTTATTATGACTGTTTTGAAAAGACCACCTGGTCTGTCTCATATTAGTTGGTAAGAAAAGACATTGCAATTATGTGGCATTGTGAATTGGTCAAGTCACAATGTGTTAAATTACACCTGCCTATGTAAAGGTTTGCACAAAGAGAGAGACACGGGGGAAGAGAGAGACAAGGAGGCTCCTTGGCAATCATCACTGTACGCCATGTACCAACAACTAATTACTCACGTTACAACCACTGATTGAACCACTGGTAATTGTAGCTACAAATAGCGCACTTATTTTTGCAGGGAGTGTGTTAATTCTGTTGACATTTTTTGTCAACAATCAATGCACTTTCAGTATGCATGCAAGCCTGCTTCTAGTAAATCTGTGGAAGTGGATTTTTTTGCAACTCTTACAGTTTTGGAGTTCAATTCCTTTTTCCACCACTGTCAACAGAGCAGATAAACAGCTGCCAAAATCAGGCAACCTCTGGGGCTTAAAAAAAATTTAATTAATGCACAAGTGCAAAAAAAAAACAACTAACCCTGGTCTGTCACATGGCTGCTATCACATGGCTGCTATCACAGGGGTGAGCAGCAGTCACATCTGCCCCCTTGCTCCAAACCAGGTCCTCCCTCCTGCCCGAATATGGTCATTTCTGCTCCGAGACAAACAAGAGAACAATGGCCAAACTCTAAACTTCCAAACATTACATCACAAGCCAATTGATGGTATCACTGTGGCTACATCCATCTTTTATTTACACTCTCAGGCAGGGGTGGGCAATCCTGGTCCTCGACGGCCGCTATCCTGCATGTTTTAGATGTTTCCCTCTTCCAACTCCCTCTTCTAAGGTTAAAATGGCGAGCTTGGCTTGAATCAAAAACTAGCAAGTCGCCAACCTTTCTAATACAGCCAATCATCAAAGTGCAATGACACATATAATAGCAAGTAAGTTACTTCCTGTTCCAGCAGAAACAGAACCTGCCTGGTGTCTGTTATCAGTCTTCTTGCCTTTTATTTCACCAAGCCCTTCCATGAAATACTCTAACATGGTGTTCTTGCTTTGTCACTCTGGTTTTTTTTTTTCTTTTCAGCTTGAATAAAGTGTCTGTCTACAGCACCAAGGACCTAAGATCCTTGTAATGGCTTTAGTCGACGACCTTGCATACTCCATGTGACTTCTCTCCACACATGTAGGCAGGGAGAGATGCTTTGTTGTCAAATGTCTTTATCTGAACACGTACACATGATGAGTACAGTTTTCAAAGATCGCTCTCAGAACAAGACATGTTCATAAGCTCACAGCAGTTGACAATGATTTCCATACTGGATGTACAGAGCTAGCTTCTTCTTAAATGGCCCATTAGTAGTGTGAGATGTAATACCATAATCCCTTCCCCATCAACTAAGTTGCATAATGCCAGAACAGGCCGACAGGATGACCAAACCATCATTCTCCTTATTACATATCCATCCAAATAGTTCAATAGTTGAATGTGGTTGTTTTAGTACTGAATAATGGGAGTCCATACTCAGCAGTAACCAGTGAAAGCCAACACAAGAAAATATCTCAGGTATGAACTTCCTCATTATCGTCCACAAAATTATTCTTTATTGATGCTACTGTTTCCTGTGAAATACTTTTACCTCTGTTGATGCAGTAATGCAGAGGGTGGGGAACCATCATCAAAAAGGAGACCAAAGCAAGAAAGTATAATACTCCTGACAGCTAAGGTGTTATTAGTTAAGGTCTGTAAACTTCTTATTAAAAAATCCTTATTAATAAAATTATTATTGATAATAATTAAAGTAAATAATTAAGTAGATATTGGGCTTCAAAAAAGGAAATATTTGGGGACATGGATAGTTAGACGGACAGGCCTACTTTCATATGAGGCCAGTCCTGAACCTGTCTCACACACATCGAATAGTATCCTCGGGTTCAATGGTCAGACCTGCCTCTTCAACTCTCCCTTCATAGGTGATGTCACATAAGCTTCCCCCATGCTGTAACAGTCTCTGTGAGAAACATCAACACCATTAGAACCACGGGACCAGGGACATAAATTGTCGTGATTCTGTGTATTTTTATTTTGCTTTGGTTATTGTCACGGTCTCTTATATTCTTATATATCTTATATATATGTTTTTCTGTATTCACTGTTGTTTTTTGTTTTCTACTTTCATTGGTTGTTTCCATCTTTGTCTGTGTCCATGTGTCACGTCCTGTCAGTTATGTTTAGTTTGTTTCTTGGTTCGGATTTCTTTGTCGTGCCATTTCCTGTTTTATTTTGCAAGTCTTGTCCCTCTTGTGTGTCTGTCCAAGTTTCACTTCCTGTCACAATCTTGTCGCACTTGTCCTGTCTTGTCTTGTCAGACATTACACTGTTTGTTCTTCCCACCTCACTCCTCATCACCCAGTGTCTTTAACCTCATGTCTCTCGCTGTCCTGTGCCAGTTTGTTTGATGCACTGTGCTCACGATCCGGCCTTTTGTTCATGTTCATGTTTTGTTGTCTTAGTCATTGTCATTGTCATTGTCATAGAGCGGCTGTGGCTCAGGTGGTAGAGCGGGTCGCCTGTGAATTGTAAGGCTGTGGGTTTGATTCCCGACTCCTCCTGTCCACATGTTGAAGAAACCCTAAGTTGCTCCCAATGGTGGCTAGCGCCTTGCATGGCAGCTCGGTAGCCATTAGTGTGTGTGCGAATGGGTGAATGAGTTACCTTGTAAAGTGCTTTGGGACCTAGCTTAGGTCATGAAAGCGCTATATAAATGTACTCCATTTACCATAGCATGGCCTCGTGACCTTGTCATTTTGCCTACTGATATTTGGATACCTCTGCCTGGGATTAAACCTACTTCGTCTCTGTGTCTACATTTGGGTCCCTGCTCCTCACCTGTTTTTCCCGACAATAAATCAGGAAGATATTTTCTATGTTCATATAAATATCACATCTTCAGTGTGAGCAAAACCAAGACAACTAATTTTATGGATATAAATGTGTGGAAAAGTAAAGAGAAAAACACACATGCATAGTGGAAATATTGGTTTATTAATAGCAGTTCATCAAAGGAGAAAATAACCATTCGGACTCCACTTTTTCAAACCCAATTTCAATTGAAAACAGTATTTATGGCCCAGTGCAGCATCTCCATGAGTCATTTTACAGAACCTTCATCCTTGTTGCAGAGTTAATTTACAAAAGTAAATGCTTTGCTGTGGCTTCACCGAGTATCTCACATGCAAAATCAAGCTGTACTGAAGTGTGACAAATGGAGTCATTGTCTCATTCAGCCTGCAGTCTCTGATAACCCATTTCTGCTGCTATATTTTTTTGTGCTACATTTATTCCCATTTTAGAACTTATTAAGAGAACAGAAAGGAGACTTCAAGTGCCAGTCCAAGGCTTTGGTGAAGGCCTATTGGACGATATCTCGCACTAATTTAGGGTGTTTTTCATTGGTGAAAAAAATGAAAGTCTTAAAGAGTCTAATAGAAAATCATTTCCAAATAATCTAAGTTTGGACTACACGACATTTATGAAAACATCTTTATGTTATTATTAGTATTATTATAAAACTCTCACTATGGCAGATCTAAATTGAAACCTAATTCTGAACTTTGCTAATTAATTACCGTATTTTCCGGACTATAAGTCGCTACTTTTTTCCGATGCTTTAGCCCTGCGGCATAAACATCGGTGTGGCTCATGTAGCGGCGGCACGAAGCTCATTAGCTTTTTACAAGCTAGCAAACTCCGTGTCGCCGATACATTTAGCCTCGTCACATCAGACCCGGTCAGAGAGGACCACATGAAACTGTTGGAAAAAATTCAATAGTGGCTTATAGACAGGTGCGCTCAATAGTCCGGAAAATATGGTAATAATAATAATGAATTATCTTCTACTCCTGCTCAGATTGTAAGTTATGTAACAAGTCAAAAGTAGATATAAGTGAGAGAAAAGTTACTGCAGAGTTTCACTGATCAAAAACCACATCTAACCTAGGAAGACATCTCCGTAAAAGCCCACTGCCCCCACCTTCCTGTCTCCAGCCTCGTCGACCAGTTCAGGGAAGTGCGCCCCAACACAGACGTTAACAGCCTCCTTCACTTCTGCTGGCAGGGATCTCAGTTTCTGATCGTGCTCCTTCAGGGCCTCTTGATTGAGCTGCTGACACAGAGGTTAAAGGTTAGTTCGAGGATTATTGAAAGGACAGGTTGACATTTTCATAGTTGTGTTTCTTTTCTGCAGATGCTCATCACAATCTTTAGAGAATGGATTTCTGTGTTGGCACAAGAAGAAAATAAAGATCACAGCTGACCCTGAGCTAGGGAACTGGCTTGAACCCAGTGCTGAAGATTAAATAAGAGTGAAAATGAGCCATTTTTAGCATAATAATGATTTTTTTTTTTTTTTTTACTAAGTACCTGTATTACAAGAAACACTGAGTCAATAATGTTAAATCCAATTGGATCTATTAGGTCACATTCAGTTATCCTCATTTGTCCTTTTGTTGTTCATGCCTCGCTTTAATTCCTCCCACAGCTTCTCACCATATCAAAAACTGAATTTGTGAGCTACTATTGGTGAAACATAAAAAAACACCATCCATCTGGCATTCACACGTCAATGTCTAAACTATCTCACACCTCTTCTCTCAATATTAGCTGCCATTTTTCACCAGTTCAAAGTGAAGCATTGTCACAAAAATGCTCTGACATCATTTACAGCGGTGGGAGCTTGGTGTGTACGTTCTCAATTGCCTAAATTGAATGCGTCATTAATGTGTGGAGCATTACGTACACTCGCTGAACGGACAGATGGAAAACAGGGATTGGTTGATGTCACAGTTTGTGTTGTTGATGAACGTAAGTGCGTGTGTGTGGTAAAATTTACAGCTCAATGGAAAAAAGTGGACTAAACATTCATCCCCACATGGTAAAACTTACAATTTTAGGATCAAATCCTACTTCAATTAAGTTTAGCTTGAGGCTAACCCTCCAGGAAATTAATGTAATAGGGCCTGTACTGAAAGAACTTTCCCATATAGGAGATGATTTTTTTTTAATAATTATTATTATTATTGCACAGAAACTAAAATTATTTTTTGACTAAAGGAACCAGATACAGGTATACTCAGCTCTGTGGGTAGCGCTTTGTGATGGTCAAGGAACCACCAGAAACCAAACCATGAATCTTTCTACTCTTTAAAAATCTTCAGAGCCAACTGAAGCACAGATATAGCAGATTAGAGGTCCTCGTTTGGTTGCATAGTTTCTGTTTAAAAAGTTGGTGAAACATCTACATTAGTCAGAAAATAAGCATATTGTGAGGGAATAGTCACAGAGGGAGATAGCTCTCAGAATTGGATTGGCAATACCAGTGTCAACTTGGGTTGTCTCTCCTTTCAGTCGAGTGTTTAATAAGACATTCACAATCTCCAAATGACTTCTTTGAACACCAGTTCAACAGTAGGTTGAACAGATTTTCATCACGTGTATCATGTTGTCAGTGTGTGTACCTGGTTAGTCAGGATCTTGATTTCTTCCAGTGTAGCAGCCTGTTTCTTCATCAGAGCCTCTTGCTGCAGACTGTAATCTGAAGACTGCACCAATGCAAGAAAGCACAGAACATGTCACAACTGGAAAACACTATTGATTTGTGGTTTTGTGTGTGTGTGTGTGTGTGTGTGTGTGTGTGTGTGTGTGT
>OOFC01007231.1:17693-49236 GCA_900323345.1 Pseudochromis fuscus
AAATCAGATCTGAGCTAAAAAAAATAAAAAAAATAATCCACGAATCCCAGAAATCTTTTATGATTGACAAATATTTTAAAAGAATCCTAACTTTCCTATCTAATCCTAACACCTACAATCTGATTTCTGTACAATTATTACAATCAATAAGGTATTTTGAGACAACTTCAGAGGGATGGATGGATGAGTTGTTGTTCAACTTTGGGCAGAATAATTAAAAATCCTTCTTTGTCTTATAGTGCTTCTAAACAGAAACTCAGAAAACTGTTATATTTTATAAAACTAAAATATTTTATGAACCTCTATGGCAAACTGCTCCTTCTTCTTCTTCATCTGATCACACTGCTCTGTCCACAGGGCCTGCAGCTCCACCTGCATCTTTTCCTTCTGTTCCTTCACCCGCTCTGTTGTCACACTGGAGGACGAGGTGTTGTCCCCTCCCCTGGTGAACACACAACATGTTACAACAAAACAGGTTGTGTGCAAGTACAATCAGTTAACAGCCACTACCTTTCCAAGTATAGAAATTATTGTACAACCATGTGGTCAGTGGAAATAGTGCACAGCAATACTGATCTGGTCCAAACACACACACACACACACACTCGAAAAACCAAGTGTGAAGGACTGTGCACTCATTTAGTTGTTTTCTTCATCACTAGTTTTCTGCTACAGCCAGAACAAACACATTAGATTATTCTGCTTCTAAATATATTCTCGTCAGTGATCAAAACAACAACTTCATTAGTGGGTCAGTATTAACGTGCTGCAGGATTCAGCGCTACTTTGCAGGAAGCAGAACATAAACAATGGGACAGATGGGTATTTACACGCAACAATAACACTATCAAAGTCTCTTTTGTCAAACATCCCACCACATTTCAGCGAGAAAGTAAATCTGAAAAGTATTATGACAGCACATTGCAAAAAAAAATAAAAAAAAACCCTCACTCTTTTTTCTTCACTGAAGCCTTCTTCTTAATGGCCTTGAAAGAGTCAGAGTATTTCTGAATGAGATCCTCTCCTTTTTTTTGATACTTCTTTTCTGTTTCTTTCATCTCTCTCTCCTGGCGCTTGGTGACCTTCAGATAGTTCTTGTGCTGTGTCAGTTGTTCAGTAGTCACAGTCGAAGGCTCTGCAGCATAAACACAAAGGGCTGTGTTGTGAGAACCTTCTTACTTGTCAGCGCTGGATATAATAAATCTATTCAACGAAAAATGTTTCTCTATTTTTCTTGTCAGAGCCCTTTTTACCCACGGCGTATTTACAGAAGGGAAATTGTGGTGAGTGCTGCACATGATTCACTTCAGTTTTTACCTTCGCTGCACGCCGCCGGCTGAGATGAGTCACCTGATCCTGCAGACTCGGACGATGCATTTGGTGGACAGGGCACGGCCACAGCAGCGGGCTCTTCAGGAGCAGGTGTTTCAGCAGCAGGATCTTCAGGAGCAGGCTCCTCAGCACCGCTGGCAGCTTCTGGTGCCTCTTTATTGTCTGAAGCAGGCTCCGGGTTTGCATCAGAGTCAGGGCCTGGTTCTTGTTGGGCTTCAGGAGCTGGCTCTGGCTCTGGGGCTGCCTCTGGCTCAGGTGTAGCCTCCTCAGGGGTTGGATCGGCTTCAGGAAGAGTTTCAGAAGTTCCTGCATCCGGCACTGCATCCTCAGCAGGAGCAGCATCAGCAGCTTCAGGAGGCTCTGCTACAGCATCAGACTTGCTCTCTGCCTCTTCTTTAGACTCTGCATTAGCATCTGGTGGAGACTGAGATGACTGGTCAGTGGCATCAGTAGGCGGTGTAGGTTCAGATGAGGCATTTTCTAGTGAACGCAGAAAGGTCAATAATCAGGTACAGCTTCTAAACCCGGCACTGCGTCCTCTTCACAGGCCTAATTACC
Organism: Pseudochromis fuscus; assembly: GCA_900323345.1. Taxonomy (NCBI): domain Eukaryota; kingdom Metazoa; phylum Chordata; class Actinopteri; family Pseudochromidae; genus Pseudochromis; species Pseudochromis fuscus. The sequence goes on from OOFC01007231.1 coordinate 19,584, forward strand.
TGTAGCAGGGGCTTCATTTTCCTTTGCTTTGTCTGCAGGGGGTTGGATCGCAAGAGGCAACTCATAGGGAGAAACGTAGTCAGAGGATGACTGTGGAAGTTAAAAAAAGAAACAATGGGAACATCACAATCTAGCAAAGCTGGTCATCTTCCAGGAAGGTAATTAGTGCTGTTAAGGTTTAATAGGAAAACTGGGGACGCTGCTGATATGCCAGTCTTAGTATATCTGACCTCTTTGGGCGTCTTCGTGGTCTTCTCTGTGCCCTTTGTTGGATTGAACAAGGCATCAGTGAAATCTGAGGAATAAGCAAATGCATCAGTGTAAAAGGCATAAATAACACCCAAAAAAGTGTAAAAATAAATAAATAAATAAATAAATGACAGAAAGCTGCACATGTGAATCTACACCAGTCTTTGACTCTCACTCTGGCAACGTGTATTCAGATTTTCTTTTTTTTTTTTGCAAAACCACAACATAAAGCTTTGCACCTGCAAAGGCAGCGGGGATGTAGTCTTTGACCTCGATGTATACAAAGAGAGCCGGCAGCATGAGGGGCATGTTGCTCTCACTGCGCAGGCAGATGTGATGAAAGCCTGCAGGGCATGAAAAAAAAAAACCTTAGTAAATTAAAAGCGAGGCTCCTCTGAACCAGAAGCTGCTTAAACAAGTTAGCAAATATTCTAAGGCCTTGAATGACTCACAATTTTATATCATGTAGATGAGATGAAGGATAAATGCAAGTGTTTGGTTCTCAGATTCACCGACCTGATTGGATGGCATCAACGGGGATGATTCTATGACCCAAGAATTTCCCATTTTCTTCATGGACTACAATTCTCAGAGCGGCCATTTCTGGTAGGAGGATCTAATCACAATCACATCAGCAAATGTATTAAAGCAGCATTGCATCAGGTTATGAGGCTGAACTCAACCAAACACATTCATCATCTTGTAAATTTGGGCATATTTGAAAATATTTAGTGCTTTGAGACACACCTTCTCAAACACAAACGGCTCCTCGTTCCACACTGGGTTGATGGCGTTGGGTGTGGTTGACCACTTGGTGCGATATTTCTTCTTGGGGTCACCGGGCAGCCCGATCACTTCCACCTCAACCCCTGTTTTCACATTCTTGTCAGACAAAAACTGTCCTGAATAGATCTAGTGAGACAAGTGAAAAAGATATGATGCTGTCATGTCTGTAAATATCAACCAGACAGTGGATCTGAACAGAGCTCAGGTTTCCACTCGTGCAGGGAACCATGTTTTAGTTGTTCCAGGAAGCTTGTGTTATTAGAGACTCTGCATACAAACTACAAGCACAACACACGCAGCGCAGACTTCCCAAGGCTACTGAGGCTAATTTATTGCTCAATTTAAAAGAGCAAAAACAGCTGTCAGCTATGCACATTGCTGTAATTGTTCGTCAGTTTCTCTGCAATGAAAAACCATAAATGATTCAACATATGAGATTTTTTAGGTGAATCATTGAAGTCAATTATTTTGTGACCTTTTTCTATTCAGTTTGCACAGATGCTGCAAGGATGCTTAATGTGTGAACCTGCCTTTATGGTCAGGGTGCTCGCCACGACGGTGTCAATCCTGTCACAGAAAGGGTCAAACTTCTTGTCACTGCGACGCATGACATCATGCTTGAGTAGGTAGCCCGTTCTGCCGTTGAATTCAAACAGAGCCATGTTCAGCTGCATGGGGAAATCTGAAAATAGACACAAACAGCCCATTCATGCCACCTCTCTTCAGCTTCAGGAGGAGCAGTGAACATTTGGGATGCAGCGCACAGCAGAGGCCTGTGCAGCACAAAGAGGTGCAACACTGACCTGCTGTGGTGAGAAACAGAAGCTCAACTTTAAAAAATATAAAAGAAGAAAATATGAGAATGTCTGGAAATTAGAATTGCATCTGCTCATGGAGGACAATCAAATGAATCCATTTATACCCATCGTCTGGTAATTGAGAGCCACCATCTGACAGCCCACATTCCAGAAAGGCTGAGGGTTGTAGTTGGATGAGTCCATTCTTGTTCCTTTTGGGTAAATCCTGCTCATCTGTCTCTTATTGTACCTGAGAAAGATGGTTGAGGAAGCATAACTTTATATCTCTGTCATTGTATTTGTCTTTGTACTTTGTGTATGTCCTGCTGCATTATATTTTTCACAGGAATGACACAATTCAGGAAACGTAAACACAGATTTAAGGGGTGTTGTCTATTTATAACAGACAGGTCCTGAGGAGAGCTAATGCAATCTTGGCTTGTCATGATCATCCACTTCGTCATGAGTTTGAGCTTTTGCCCTCAGGCTGTCGTTTTAGGGTGCTTATGAGGAGGACTAAAAGACCCCAGGCCATATTTATCAGTAGTGTAATCAGCTCGCTCTTTTGCACTGCTAGATCTTATTTGCACATTCACTTGCACTTGCACTTTTGTATTGCTTGTACTGCTCGGTTGATATTTTCCATTTTCGGCACAAGGTCTGGCCTTAACTTGTCAGTGATGTTATGTATGTGTACAGTGTTTCTTGTTTCTTTTATTGCTCTTATATTATGTGTTCTTATGTTTTTATATTGTTTTTTATGTCTGACTTCCAGACTTTTAATCTGATCTAATTATTGATGCGTTGTTTCGTGTGTGTATTGTCTTCTGTGATCCTGCTGCAACACTAATTTCCCACGGACATTAAAGACATTTTGATTCCTATTCCGATTCCGATTCCGATTCCGATTCTGATTTAAAATTTTCACTTTTTCAGAGCATAGAAACATCTGCAGCGCTCCTAAAGGATACTCAACAAACTCAACAGCCGTCTTGGCAATCATTGCCTCCCCTTTGGTCTCCACAAAAGATGAGATGACGTAACTCTTGTTTTTCTCTGTGAAGCAGGAAAAGATTGGGAGGAAGAATTACATAACTTGCACTGACTTTGATGTGTTTACCAGCGCGATGAGAATATATTGTAAGAATGTGTTTCGTGTAAGTTCACAGTGCATGTGCGTACTTCTGGCATTGTCAAAAGAGATGAACTTGTTGGGCTGGATGTAGTTGACGATGGATGACATTGCCTCGTATGATGTGACTTCCTGTCCTGCTGTGCCCTGTGGAGGATTGACATGAGGTTGACTGATGTTTCTGGCTGGAAACAGATGATGTAAACCAATAAACCTGTCATCCCAACCAACCGTCATTATTTACCTCATCGGATGTCTTCATTTTCTCCTCATCCTGTTCCTCTGTGTCTTCTTGCTCCTCATTGTCCTCCGCAGCTGCGTCCCCCTCTGATTAAACATATAAACATAATGTCAGTGACACCGACACGTACACAAATATATTTCTTTATTGTTGGATCATAACCAGATTTGTCCTGGGATTTGTCATGTGCACCTTGGTTCTCCTGGGTGCCAGGCACTGGGTGAGTATCATCCTGTGAAGAAGTGTTTAAATCCTGGGTGGGTGCAGCTGTGACTATGGTCTGCTCAGTGGCGGCTGTGCTGGACTTTTTAGGCTGGGCTGGTTTTCCATGGCTGCCCTTCTTGTTCTTGATGAGGATCTTACCCATGAGTTCAGATGGGCTGGGGATCTGCTGGCCTGGCTTCAGCTAAAGGAAAAGATACTAACTGTGATAAAACAGTACATATTCAGAGATGCGGGTAGAGTCACATTTGTTTTTTCTGGATAGTTCTCCCAACAGGTAGCATAATTCAGATATTACTAGACTATATTACTAAGTACTTGCATATATTTAATCTCAGGGAGGTGGGATCTGGAGAAAAATGGTCTCATGACCTCATAATTTATGATGCTAGTTAAACACATGCTCTCGCTGCCTCAGGCATACAACCACATGTATATCATCCACACGGTGCTGAGAGGAGGCGAACAGACACTGGCTGTTGATATAAATCAGCTTGTGTCTGAGAGAGATAAGAAAGAGGACAAACATGATACTTGAACTTTTCCATTTATTGCTTTCATGCTGCTGTGATCAGACTGCCAAAACCAGACTGCAGCCACACAGAGTAACATGACAATCTAATTTATCAGACAAAGCGAGCTGTTTAACAACGCCCCCTACCCCCCATTTGTAAACGTTATCTAACTATTATTTTGACAGCAAGCTGTGTTGCAGCAGTAAACTCACGGGGTATTTGTCCAGAGGCTCTGTTAGCAGGGCATCACCAAATATGGTTTTGCAGTGGTTGGCCATCCTCTCCTGCTGTTTCACGCTGGAACAAATCAGAGTAACACCTGTTACTAAACACAGTCTGGGATCAGTTACACCCCCATATGTCACATCAATATTCAATCTGGTTTAATGGCATTAGAACATTATTACATTGCGTTAAGAGAGTTAGGTGAGTTCATAGTAAAGCTCAGCTCTTACGAGTCAACGTGGTTCTCAAATGAGAGGATCACGGGGTACTGCGAGGTCTTAAAGGCACTCTCTGCAATGGCTTCTATCACATCCTGTCACAAACAAGAGGGTGTTAATGTATTCAGCTCGATTTGATTTTGACTTAGTTTCTCAGCGAGATGAGACAGCAACAAAAACATGTGTACAAAAAAATTGCATGACAGACTGGGCCAATTATAAGTGTCCTCTGAAAACATGAATGGAGACCTTGTAGCAGACAACAGAGCTAATGCATCTATGCAGAGGCCCTGAAGTCAGACTTATCACATGGAGGCTGACAGTAAACTGAACTGAGGTGTTGTGTCTCAGCCCCCGGGACTGCCCTTAAAAGGAAGTGTTGAGCGTGAGAGGATGACAGCGCTGCCTGCCTGTGCGTGTATACATGTGTGCGTGTACTTTGGAGCCTTTACACATTTTTGCTTTTTGTTTCCAATGTGCACCTCAGCTTCAGTAAGTGGTAACAAGGGAATTTACAGGCTCGTCACGAAAGCCATGATACATTTTGACACTTTATGCTGAACAGCTTCTGGCAAGTGTGTGTGAGAAGATGTCATATTGAAATGATGCAAACTGTGCTGACAGGGAATTTGGGATGGCCATTTGTTAGGACAGAGATGAGAGATGCTTCACTACGGAGTTAAAAATAATTATGATGGTGTATTTTTACTTGGCAAGTTACAAAAATATTAAGTACCGCATGAGAGTATAGAAGCAGTGTCAATAAGTATATGAAAGCACCTTGAAGATAATCTCAGTGGTCATAGTGAAGCCATGGGTAATGATGGGTTCTTCATCTGGAGGTTTCCCTTTCCAGCAGTCGAGCTCCAGACATCTGCAGCCGGACAGCAGACACTGACGGTACATCTCTGGAGAGGACACGCCAGAAAACTGACCGGCTGCACAGGGAGGCAGGAAAAAAGACATCAAATATCCACAATGTTGCACATATACATCCAGTTCTGGGTAAATCTTGAACTAACTACACACTGGGTAAATTTAACCCAGTAAAATTTACTGTTTTAACCCAACTTTTTTTATTTTGGCCAACATTTTGTTGTTTTTATCCTGTATTTTATTGTTGTTACCTTTTTCACAGTTTTGTTTTCCATGTTTTTACCCACCACATTATTGTTTAGACCAATTATCGTGTTGTTTCTTATCCAGCAGGGTTAAAGCAACAATGAAATAGTAGTTAAAAACATTAAAATGTAAAAACAGCCCATCTTAGGGGGCTAATTAAACCCAGCATGTAGCAAGTACAATATTTACCCAGTTCTGGGTTAAAACAACCCAACAGTTTGTAGTGTGTGTGCTGTATAATGGAATGTGAATTATAAGCTTGAATCAAGTTGATGTATGTGACCTGTTAGGTATGTGTTGTGGGAAGACTTGATGAAGTAGTGAGGTATAGGCTGGGTCATGTCCTGACTCTTTGCCAGTCTGTCCTGCATGACAACTGATGTCTCTGGACCCATCAAGAAGAATAAAAGACCCTCTGGAGAAATTAGACCTGTGGAAAAACATTGAAGCATTTACGACATTACAATAATAGATAGATAGTCATTTCTTAATATTGCAAACCAATCATGAATGAATCTCACCTCTGTTACAATTATTGGAGCACGGTTCGTACTTGTCGATCAGCGCTTTGATCTGGTCTTGCCGCAGACGTGGGAACAGCTCCTCATTGAGCCGAGAGTCCCTCTGTTTCTCGTTGAGGAACTTGGTGAAGTTGTCCTTTGTCATGGTGGGTTTGTTGGAGCTGCAGGACACAGTGAGACACAACTGTCACAGTACATGCACGATGCACCTAATGCTGCTTATGCCCATCACAGCCCACTATCTGCCACCTGAGCCCATAACCACGCAGAAAATTCACTGGCTAAACATGACGTTGGCATAACTTAGTTCACACCAGGTACTTTTGGCATAGTGCTAATAAATTAGAATATGTAAAGAACCATGTTTTTTGAAATGGGTGCATTTCAATGCCAGTTGACATGATTTATCACAAAGCAAAAGGATGATTGTAAAAGAAAATTCAATTATTCTAAAAGTTTTGAAGGTAGAATCAGTCTTAAAAAGTAAACAAAACACCAAAATAATTCTAAGAAGATTATATAATTTGGATGGAAAAAATATCAGGGTCACCTTACACTACATCAAGCACATGAAATGTTATTACGCCCAGAAGATGCAATGTGCTTTTGTTGCGCTATATCATGAACAGAAGATTGAAAATGCAGAAGAAGTTACACTCGGTAGGTTTGTACAACACTGGCACTACAAAAATAGATCAAGGAAACTTCTGGCAGGAGACAGTCAATGGGGAACAGAGTTTGACTCACTAAGAAGTGAAGATCTCATAGATCTCAGGCCGAGGACAGAGATTTGTCAGGAACGTCTTGAAGGCAGACTCAGTGAACACATCAGGCTTTATGGTGTCATACTATAAAATGAACAATACAAAAACTATTAAAAACATAATTATAATGCAAAATCTGCTATTTATTCTATTAGTCTATTGAATTTATTAAGTTTGTGTTGCAGCTGGGATGTAAAAAAAAATGACCAAGTATTTCTGGGTGCAGTCTGGGAACTTTCACAGTCAGTGAGATGGCAGTCCTAACAAATAGCCCATTCAATTGTGAATAAAGTAAAAATTTTGGATGTATTTTCAGTAGACAACAACTGTATTTTCCAACCTTTGATTTAGGGAGATGTGCTGATGCTAAGGCACTTTCCACCCTCTTCTTATCCGCAGGGAACATCTTGTAAATACTGAGAAAATACGCATCGACACATCAATATGAAAATCTACTGCACAAGAAACTACTGCGTGGTTGTACTGTAACCTACTTTTTTACTGGGATTTTGCCATCCTTGTTGGTCTGAAGAGAAATTCTGACATACCTAAGATTGAATGGAAAATATATTGAGTAGAATTGTCAGTGCATGTAATAAAACAGTGGAATTAAATGATGCTATGTCCTATCATCATCACATTGAATCAGATTACATGAGGCTCTTACTTACATTTTGTCCAGGAACAGCTGTCTGCATGCATTGTTTCTTGCAGCATTGTAGGCAATTGCAAGAATGTCATTGGCCCAGTTCTGATGTGCATATAATTATGAAAATAAACAGGGAGATTGTATTACATGCATTGTCATCATGAGTTGGGTTTGAAATGTTATTAGCTCTTAAAACATTGTAACAGATCTTTATATCCTCACAACTTCACCATTAGAGGGTGTTACATAATATTACTTCAGGAAATGAGAGCACTGGATGTTGCATTTGAGCAAAGCACAATTTCATTACAGTTGATCAAAACCGGATGTGAGTCATGAAGTCTAATGAAGACTAAAAGGGAGAGAGAAGAGGTCTTATTGGGGAAGGAGCAAGGGCTCATTGTATACAGTCTAATGGCCTGTGGCTGAACAATCAGAGAAGGCCTGTGGCACAAAGGGAGGATTGTAAACAGTTTGATCAAGTACAGTGTTTTTGTTTTTTTTTTACCTGTGTCACTTTCTCCTTTGAGGCAAAAAAGTTATGATAGGTCAGATTCACTGTATCTAGTCCTGAGACGATGGTCAGGGTTTTGGCGAGATGGTTGCTGTCTGGGAAATCCAGATTGAACACGTTGCGGACCTTCGGGTGCTGAGAAAAGCGAAAAAATCAATGAAATGTGCAAATATCATTTATTAATTTTGTTACCCAACTCTTCACTTAATTATGTTTTAAAACATGTCTGTAGCGTTTGTTCTCTGCACAGATTGGACACCTGGAAGCTCCTTCAACACAGGCAAATATGCTGACCAGGATATGCAAACATATTCACAAACACACTGAGACTGTCACACACACATACACACACGGGCATTCATGCACAATACAGCACAAACCAGAGCAAGATTTTCCTGCATATGCTTCTCTACCATCAATCACGTCTATGCTACTTTCAGAACAGCAGAGCTGACGTCAGTGATGGAGCAGCTTTCTCAAAAATCTCCTCAGGGGGCCCAAGAGAGAGATGTGCCTCCAACAACACCCCAGCTGGGAGGATGCAGCGCTCCACAGCTCTCCCTGAAGGGGACAGATTTCAACATTTCCCCTCTGTGAGGCATGATGATGTCCTGTACACTGCAACTCCCTGTGGAGGCCAGCGAGGAGAGCTGAAACTACAACTGTTGGCTTTCAACTCAAAAAAAAAGGAAAACAGACACAAGCTCGCTCGCAGAAATCTTAGATCATGACTCAGCCTGTGGTACAGTGAGTGTTTATGTTTGTTTGTGCGTCTGTGCATCTGTGTGTTTCAGTAGTGGGAAAGAAGCCCGGGTACATGTGTCCACGGCAGTTTTTGCAATGCAAATATGCCTCTTAAATTAATGGGCATACAACGTATTTGCATGCCCGCAGCGATTCTTACACAGGAAACACACTTTTCTAAATTAATTGGATGAGAGTGCGGGTTATTACATTAAATAATGGTACAATACTCACTTTGGGAAGTTTTGCATATTTTCCTGTTCTGGTATCTCTGATGGTAGCAACATCCAGGAATGTTGTCTCCTAGAAACAAGAGGCAGAGAATCATCTCCAATACTAAATTCAACATGTAGGCGCCCGTCCAAATATGGATTGAGATACAAGTCATCCTTTGGCAAAGTGCAAAAACTATGGGATTTGCTTTGTTTGTGTGAAGACTATTTGACTGTATGGTCTTGAAACACCATACAGAAAACTGCTGGGATTTTTTTTTTTTTTCTTTTTTCATTTAAAATGTACCAGAATACTTTGTAATCCACAGCAGCGTGCCAGCAGGATACAGCACAGACACATGAGGCACACATTTATTGTAGGCTTCACTGGTTTACTGATGTGGTGAAAAACAGAAGGTGCCTCGATGTAAGAGAGAGAGGGGGGGAGTGAGATGGAGCCAGATACTCTTCTCCTTTGAGTGCATCACAGTCCAGCTGCACTGTGCACCAGCATAGTGAGCCCACATCAGCACAAATCAATAATCTCCACAAGCTGCTGGGACCGGAAGGTGGTCAATGAAGCCTTCAGCTATCATTACACACACGGTTGGATGTGAAGCAGAGACATGACTGCCTTTGTTTGATATATTTTTAAATCTGTCAGGTGTTGACTGAATGGAAGTTAGTGCTGCTCTTCGACAAGGACTGGTTTGTGTTTTCCAGTAATATTGATTACCTTGCTTTGGTTAATCCAGTAGACGTAGAAACCTTTCGGATCCATCTTCATGGTGACAGGACCGGTCTTTGTTGAGTCCTTAATGAAGAGAATTAGCTTTAATACAGTTTGGATATATATTAAATTGGAACCTGTAAAACAGAGCTGCTTGTTGCTTGACAGATTATATAAATTACCTATAGTTAAATTAATTAAGATAAGATAAGAGATACTTTATTAATCTCACAATGGAGAAATTCACTTGTTGCAGAGGCTCATAGCAACACACAGAGGGAGTGCAAATGCAATGGAAATAAACAGACAGTGCAAACAAAACAGGTTAAAAAATTATTAATTATTATTATAAATCAATTAATTGGGCAACCAGCGATCAACCAGTGGCCCTTATTGTTTCCTTGACTGAGACTGAAAAATGACCAGCTCAATTCTTTCCTAAACATTCACTCACCTCTGACCACTTTGTAAATCTTTCTCCTTTGACCAGGTAGTCTTTGACCTCTGGAGGATCCAGAAAGTATCTTTTCTTATTCATTTTGTCCTTCTAGATTGACTTCTGTATTATAGCTGAAATATATCCTCTATCTGAACATCCACCATGGTCTGAACCATTACCGAGCTTATCCCTTCATCTGTGTCTAGAAGATGCACTAAGCTGGAGTTCAGCTGATCTGACTGAGCTCAGGACGCACCCTAAGAAATATGCATTGCAAATGAAGTTGAAAAAAAAAGAGACATGACTACAGGTGAACGTACTTCTGTCAAACTGCCTGTACATCATGTATAAGGAAAGATAGTTGTTGCATTTTTTTTTGTACAATATGTTTTTATTGTATTCTGTATCTGTCTATATTTCTGTTGGAACAAGGTAATGATAAAACTAATTTCTCCTGGTGGAGTTTTACACAATAAAAAGAGACTAATTAAACATTAAAGCAACATCTCTAAAAGCACTGCCTTAAATAACTGTTGAAAATTACTTATAAATACAAATATAAATGTTGAGGAACTTGTAATAGGGACAGGGTTTTTAAAACTGGTAAAGTAAATTCAAAAGACTAAATGGATGGATGTGGTGAGTGCACATATGTTTTGTCGTGTATATCTTGGGAGAACTGATGCTTTAATGACTGATTTCAACACATAATTATCACACAGTAATTAGTCATTTGTCATATGATATTAGCAAATCATATAGTTGTTTTTTTATAGTTGCACAATTAAGTCACATGCCACCTAAAGATGTGGAAATAACTAAAAATACATATTCATATTGTTTTTTTGGTGATTTCCTTTGGATCATATAAATAAATGGCCTGATGTCACAAAGTGTTTAACTCTTATTCACCTCACATTCATTCTCTCACCAGAGTTTTATTTTACTAAATTATGCCACAGCCACCTGTCTGGAGGTCGTAGTGTCATTTATTACTCAAAGCAGGACACTGACTGTTGTTTCAACAAAGGATCCCCGGTCATTTGGATATCATTCAAATAAACCTTCAGACTGGGCAATATCTAATGCAAACAGTCAGCCAGCCAGGCACCACAGAGGTGAACAACCACAGGGTCAGTTTATTTAAGATGCTGATGCTCTTTTGTAAAAATATTTCAATAAAAACAATAAAACAGGTGACTTCCACATCACAATCTCCTTATCAATAAATACAGTGATGAAAACACAGTAAACACCTGAGAGGTTGTCTCTGCTGTCACATTAAATTACAGATGTTTCCTTTAACCTTTAAAATACACAAAAACATGAATATAATTACCAAAATAAACTGTGAATTTACATATCTAATATAAATCTACATGTCAAACTTGTAACTGTAAATTACCGTTACATTTTATTTTAAAATAATGTTTAGTTATTTTTCAGTCACGGATAATTCAGAGGCTCACAAATGTTTATTTAGTAGATGAACCTGCTGAATTGTAAAAGCCTGAAACTACAAAATATTAAAATTAGCCATAAAATAAAGCATTGGTTCCATAATTAAACATTTGTTTGTTAAATACCGGATATTTTGCGTAATTACGGAGGCGGAAATGTGTTTTTATGAGTTGGCTTCGTTTTAAAACTTGTAAATATCGTGCACTGAACATTAAAAATTAAAAAACCTTTTTGAAAAATTAGTTTTCTATTGTTTTACTGTGTATTTTAAATGTTTATTCATCTTCTATTCTATTTCTTTTTTTTTTTTTTAATAAACTGTCCTACATCACACATAATAATCCAGTGTTTGTTGATGGTTATTGTTTGTTTTAATGTGTTTAACAACAACATAGTGATTACAATTCAGCTGTTGTAAGATAAGTAATAATTAACTGAAGTTTACATTTGTTTGTTTTGTTTACACTGATGTGAGTTATGATGAAACCCGCACTTTAAACACACCTGGTTCACCTGACTGCTCACGGGGAACATGCGCAATGACAGCACCGGTCGCTGTCCATTGTGCTGAAAAGTCGTGTCGTAATAAGTGCACGAGGCAACAGGTGAATGGTCGAAACGGATGCTGAATAAACCAAACAGGTGGTATTTGAGTCGCTGGCTGTTGTTACTACTCCAAGGCTGGTTTTGGGATAAGCATTACATAACTCATATAAATCCCTGTCAAAATTAAACAATCACCTCTCCGTTGGCTCAGTGCACACAGTAATATATCATCCTTTCCACTTGGGTGCGCGCAGTGTAACATAAACTCTTTACAGCGTCACTTGGATAAGTGTTCATCTCCGCTACAACATCCTGCTCATGTGCGGCACAGGCGTCCTGATGTGAAGGTGATCCTTTTTGTGTGTGTGTTGATTCTTCTGCTGCTGCACAGCTGCTGCTTCTTTAAGAGCCACCGCCCGCCCCCTCTCCTGTATTTTTAGCTGAGCCAGCCACTTCATTTGCTGGATAAGAAAGACAGTTGTGTACCGTATGATCTCACTTAATCGTTTTAATAAATGACACCAAATCGTATACTGCGCATTCGCCGTGGGCCTACAGCCAGCTGTTCCCTGGAAACCTCGTATAGGGCAGACATTTGTCCCGCCGCTGTCGGATGCTGAAACGCGCAATCAGCCTGTGGATGCTTGATGTCCATTATGAAACGCAGCGCTGCACTGGGTGCCGAATATGAGGCGCAGCGCTTCTGAGCTCAAATGAATTACAGGAAATCAATTTAGGTGCAACCAAAAAAAATCTTCCTGTGGCGCGGACGGTTCAAGGTGGTCTACGATCTTTCTCCTCAGCCCTCTGCTACCTCTTCTCTTGGACTGTGGATAACAAAAAGCCTTCAAGACGGAGGGGGTGGTGGAGCATCGAGGAAAAAATAGGGGCAATATGAGAGAGCGGGACTTCATGCCCAATATGGAGAGGGGCAAACCTGCTACTTATACGGGGGACAAAAAGGCTAAGATGGCTGCTAAGACTAACAAGAAGTGGGTGAGACTAGCCACTGTTTTTGCATATGTGTTGTCCGTGTCTTTAGCAGCCATTATCCTTGCAATTTACTACAGCCTGATCTGGAAACCAACCAGCGCATCCTCTTCTGCCGGGAAGCCGGGGGTGCCTGAAGAGGTCACCCCCACAGCAAACATCTCAACTAATATTTCCACAAGCAGCAGCAGCAGCAGCAGCAGCAATGTCTCAGAGTGGAACTCTACACAGACAAGGCTGCTTTCTGTCAACCTGACCAGGCAGGGCACAACCCCGCACAGTCAGGCGTTTCAGTGGGATGACAGAGCCGAGAGAGTGACCGTCTCCCCGCACGGTGCCGGAGCAGAGATTGCGCACTCACAGCAGGAAGGACTCTACGCGTCTTCCCATGGTCACACAAGCGCGGAGAGATCGGACACTTTGGGTAGGGAGACACATGCGTCTCAAGCCCGGGTGAGCCACTACATTCCGTCAAGCACCACAAAGTCTGTCGCTGAGGATGAGGAGGAGGAGGAGGAGAGGGAGGAGAGGGAGGCTCACAGACGGAGCGATGGGGCGACTGACAACCCCGAGCAGGCGGCTGCAGATGCTGCCACCATTCCTCCGACCTAAGCGACGAGCCGAGCTGGCATGAGAGGACCGGGCCTCATCTCCATCACCACACCCCCCTCTCACATCTTAAAAGTGACCCAAAAAGGAGTGTTTTACATACTCAGTGCCGCAGGTCGGATACCACACAGGTCTTCTTCTTTAAACTCAATTTGCAGAGCCCCCATCTGGACTGCACATATTAACTGCTTTTATGACTGATGAGAAAAGAGGAGAGCTCTTTTCCTCTGATGAACACTGTTTCCCCTTAACTATGCGTTTTGTTTTCTTTTTTGTTCTAGGCCATCTGTATGCCTTAAATCAATGTGTGTCTACTTTACCTCGGACAGCTTGTGAGGCCACTAACCTGCCTGTACCTGTGGACAACAATGGTATAGATATTTTGTTAAATGAATTAGATGCAGGCTCCAGAGATGCTTTTGGTTTTGCAGGACATTAATGTGTCTCACAGCGCTACATACAGCATCACTGCCATTCATCAGCCGGTTTAAATCAATACTGCATTATTGCATTTTTACATATAGGCTGTATTTTCTGTCATGGATCTAACCCTGGATTCGAGTAGGAGAACCTGCATTATTGAGTTATGCTCAGGTATGTGCATATAACCATGTAAATGTATTGTGTATTTGGTTATGTACATATAGGGCAGGCAAAGGTCATTTGGCCTTGATTAACTTTTAGTGTAATTAGATGATTTTTATTAAAGGTACAGTATGTATAATAGGTATAACTATATCACAAGGTACAAATAAACATCCTTAGAAAATGATTCATTTCTATGGCTTTATAATAGATCTATGTAAATCAAGAAATAATCACTGACATGTATGTAGATGATATTTTATAGATATATAGATTCAAATAAATGTTAGGTTCTTCCTAACATCTTATATTTTACTGCACAAGTGAAGGTCAGATGGATTTTAAATGAACAGCTGCTAAATTCAGAGTGTAACAATAATTATTGATTGATATGAAGGCGTAGGTTCAACAGGAATAATAACAGTGCCAGCACAAAGAGGGCTCACTTCATGGTCAGTCTCGTTAATCAAATTCTGTGTCGAGGCCCTTTAATTACCTGAGTGAACTGTCCAGTGTGTGATCTGTGCGACTGTCTGCCTCTCACGGAGAGCAAAGCATTCATCTCCCAGTCTGCCACAGTTCAGTCGCTGCGGCTCTCACTGAAACCACTTCACACAGTCACATGTGGTGAACTATGAAGTGGAAATAAGACCAACCACCTCGTGTGCTCTCTCAGCAGCATGTGAGGGAGGTGTATTGATTTGAGAGCTCTGTTGTGCGCTGTACAAAACAAAGAAGAACACATTACACAATGTTGCTTGGTGCTATTTTGATCCATCTCTCTCTGAAAAGGATTGTTTGGCTGAAAGGTTTCGGGATTTTTTTTTCTGTGCTGGCGGTGACAAGCATCATTCACTATCACACTCAAAATAAAGCCGCTTGATTTCCGCTGAGCAGCCAGGACCTCAGCAGTAACGTTGTACTGTGATGTAAACAGTGATGACATGCACTGTTCTGCTAATGTGACCAAAGCCAAGCTATGTGTCTCCTGCTTCCTTAAACAGGAAATCCATTCATCAGGGAAGACACGTGCATCCTATATAATCACAACACGAACCATGTGTACAGGAAGAATGTAATATAGAGGGTGGATAACACAATGACAGAGCTGCCAATGCTGCTGAGGCCTCTGTTCAAATGATGGCCTTGACAGATGTGTTTCCAGTGCCTCTTATGGCTTCTTGCAATATAGAAGAGGAATAACGACTGACATATTGATGAAGGAGTTAATCTATGCTGGCAGTTATTACTGGAAGCTACGTCTGACCATATCACTCTTGAAGCCGGTCACCCAGGTAGATGATTACATTACCTGATGGAAATCAGTCATATGTTACATAAGCGTTCAGTGTGAGAGCCATTTGTTACGTGGCTCAAGCCATGCAATGGATCTCATGATCACAAAAGCTACATTACATTTAATAAATCAGAAAAATGTAGGAAAGCCTGTTGTCATGGCCACCTATGGAGCCCCTTTCATAGCATACAGAGGTTTAAAATGCTTTTCTCGGCCAGATTTGTCTTTATCCATCAAACAAGTCAAACAAAAAATACAAGACACAGCAGCAAAAGGACTTAGATAGATATGCACTGATAAACATAAAAATGAAAAGTTCAGTTATTTCACTAAAGCTACTCTCTCTTCTCCATCACTAAAAAATATGTGTTAATATGTTATTTCAGGAGTTTAGCTACTGGACACACAGTTCATTCTGAATATATGTGCAGTGGGGGGTCCAAGTGTTTGCATCACACCTTTGTCAAGTGCACATTGGTCCTTTTCAAGTTAGCTGTCACTAAACATGCTAATATTAAACCAATTCATTTGTTAAAGAATCAATACACAAACATCATTCTGCACAGTAAATGTCAAACACACAAAAGAAATACCAGTGTGATAAAAACACATCTCTGAGTGGACTTTAAGTGTTGTCCCTCATCAAGTTTAACATGGCACATTACAAGCAAGAGATCTTTTCCAACAAAGCAGGTGAACTTAAAGGCCTTTCAATACAGTATTGTTTGAGCAAGACACTGTCAGAAAAGTTATGAAATTTTAACAGGTAGTGTTACAATAAGCAGGCAGGAAACAACAGCCTTTTCATTTATTAAAAGGGCAGAAGTGTGGAGTTATGTCATGTAAAAGCAGTGAAGCTGCATGTGTGGGTGGGCAGGGGGAGATGGGTCTAAATTGGAGCACATGATTTTAAAGGTATTGAATCCATTTGAGATATTAGACATTATGTCCAGTCCATTTATAAGCATTAACTGATTAAATCTGGTCACCATCCTGATGCAGGTTCAAAACTGATAACAACGTGTCACTGTAATAATAATAATTATAATAGTAGAAGTAATAAGATTTGTTTTTAATCTGCAAAAGTGAAGACTAAATCACTTGAGATTTAAAAATTGGATAAGGCACCTCAATGAAAAACAGGATTGCTGAACCAAATATATATCATATATTCATAACAACAAAATTAATTGCCTTAATTCTATTGATAGGCTTTTGATTAGATTTATTACATTATGCTAACCTGATCTTTTGATCAATATGGCAGACAGCATCTGAACACCTTGTCAACTCCAGCTCTCAGTCTTCAGAGCGTGGGAAGAAAGGAGGACTCGAGACGTGCTCCTCGATCAGGGCAGCTGCTGAGGCGTGGTTGTTACATACTTACTGAACCATGACAGGAACGGGGAGATGACGCACACGCTCAGTGGGAACTGCCAACCCGTCAGGTCCTGTCAGGGTCGTGAGGCCGGGCCAGACCTTGCTACCACTTAACCTCCATCAATCAGCTGTAATGAAACACCTTGAGAGCCTCCGACTGTTTCCTCACTGTGCTAAATGCAATAATAATGGAATAATGGAAGCAAACCCAGACAGGAAACTATAGTTTACCTAAAACGAACAGTTTACCATTTTGGGAAGTGTTTTTTTTTTTGTTCTTTGTTCTTGCAGAGAGTTGATTAAACATATAAAGCTGGAGCCAGCAGCCTGATAACTTAGACTAATATACAGACTGGGGAGAAAGGGGAGGGCAGCTAGCATGGCTCTGTATGAAGATAACTAAATCCAACTATTAGCATCTCTACAGCTCATTAATTACCACATTACATTTTGTTTGCTTAATGTGCTTTAAAGGATGTGATTTTATGGAGGGTTACATTTTGTTACTTGGCCAAAAGTACTTCTTGAGACCTGCAGAGACTCCAAGGAGGTGCTGAGTCTAATCAGGAAACAGTCCAGTGCATAAACTCCATAAAACCACAGTTTTATGATTTTACATTTCACCCTTTGAAGAAATATTTAAAAATGACATACATAAGATAATTAGTGTCTGTTTCAGTCTTCATAAATAAGCTAACAGGTCTGCATTTACTGGACAGATAGGAAAGTGGTATTAATCGTTATGTGTGCAACAAATGTAAAACTGCTTTATTTAACCAAAGCCTGATTTAGTGGCAGTATTTGGGAGCATGGATCTGAGAGACAGCTTCTGTCAGGGAAAACTTTTCTGGAAGCCACAAATTTCAAACCCGACACCAAAACAAAAGCCTATTGTTGCGCACAGAAACAGGATCCTGTGTGATCTACGATGACAGGCCTCAGCACCACCTTGCTTTAAAGCTGTTTCGACCAAACGCTGAGCTCTTTTTTGATTCGTTCCTCAGGAAAGCAAGCTTCTAAAGCTGCTATCCACCGCAGAGTGCAGCTGACATAATCCTACACTGTACTTCAATCCTCTAACAGCCTACAGGTCTTATTTCCATAATATCAACACCCCCACTGTAGTGTACTAGTGTGTCAAACCCTTCAAACTAGTAGTTAGCTTAGTACCAAAGTGAACCAGTTATAGACTAACTATGGGTGTTATCATCTTCTTTGCAGAGATGAAATCCTACAGGTTTGTGTTGAATGAAGCATCTCAGCATTAGCAAGGAGACTGAAGCTGCTGTGCTGTGACTATTACCACAGGTCACAAGCTCAGATGCCTCAGTGGCAGAAGGCTGCTATGGTGATAGCCTTGGGAGGAGATAATTAAAATAGTAGCACCCATGGGAGGTCCCACCTGTAGGGCCGAGAGGGAGCCGTTTCCAATGTAACAGGCCTGCAGAGAGCTCATCTGAAATTAATCAAAGCCAACATGAAGGCAGACTGTGGACCAAGGTCGAACTTAATAAACTGTCGATGCTGCAGCGTGCTCTATATTTCTACCACATTTGCCCTGTTTTGTGTTGTTTTTCTTTTCCTAAGACATAAAAACTCTCCGGAGAATGAACTCATACACTTCTGTACGATGTTCCTGCAGGTGCACCAGTCAGGGAGGAGTGTAGCGAGACAAAGTGCAAACGAGACGAGAGCACAACAGAACGATGCCGAGTCATTAGGGAGTTTGAAATACAGAAAAACTTTATTGATGTTCTGTATGCTGCCTTCAAAATGGTTCTACAGTAAAATGAAGCTATGTTGCACACGGATTCAAATTAGCATGAGCACTCTGAACAGCAAAAAAGCTGGAATCACACCTCTGAACACTCACACACACACGCACTCATACACAGGCACACACAAGTATCCTTTCTTCATGTGTGAGGATGTGAAAACACGAAGGACAGTGCTGCACGCCCAGGTAGACCGAGCCACAACCACCTCTTAAATTTGCCATTCAAGGAGGGTGATAATGTAGATGTCTAACTAAACCAACAAGTACTAAACAACCACATATAACATATGACTGCTCTATGATTGTAGGTCCTAAATTTTGTTTTACTACATTGAATCCCACAGGGAGTTTTAAATATTTCAGAGGTAAACTGTTTTTCAAACAGATGTTTCCTTTGCCAGTAATTCACCATCCACATATGATACAGAATAAGGCCCCTACTCATACAAATTTTTTTTTCTTGATGGATGGACTGGCTTCAAACATTGTGACTTGCTTCTTGGTTTTCCCAGTGTGCTTCCACTAGATTCCTGATGATTTGTATTTTATGTAACCACAGTTGAAGCTGACAAGGCCCCGCAGCTCGGAGCATGTCCACTATGTTCTCTACTCACAGTTACATAACTGTTTACTATACTGTAGCATTGACGAAAGCCAAAAAAGTTCTTTGAGGACAGAGTTCTTGTAAGGCGTCTTATTATAGTTGTCACTTGATACCAAAAATAAAATATCAGACCGGCAATAAATAAAAAGAAAAACCATATATGTCACAGAGAAACACCGACACTGTTTTTGAAAGCTAGGAAACATTCTGTTGTCCAAATGAAGAGGCAAATAAATAAAATAAATGACACGGCACTGCCAGTGCAGTACATGTAACAGTTATGATACAAACCATAAAATTAACCTTCAATATTTGAAGAAGCCAATATGCAAGGCACAACGACTGGCTAAGTTCTTAATTAAGGGAAGCATTTCTAAATAATATTAGCTGTCTTTCATAATTATCATACAGAACAAATGACAAAACAACAACAAAAGGGAATTACAGTTGAATCCCAGTGTTTTTGACTGTGCACTGCATCCTCAGTCTGTTTGTCCTACAGGGGCCAAAAGCCTCAATAGAAAAAAAGGTTGAAGACTGCTCCACCCTTCTTCTGACTGCTCTTTAAAACAACACACCACAACTTTCTGATTAAGAAGAAAACTGCTTTAGTTCCCGAATATTTATTCACAACCTTGACTTTCTGTCTGAAGTCTGTGAAGTTACAGACAAACATTACAATCCAATATTAAAACATAACATCTGAGGAAGACCATGATAACTGGGATTCAGCTGTAAATCTGTGCTGACTTCAGGGAGCGTAACAGCAGTGTGTTAAGATTTTACTACTATAGTGTTATTGATCATTCATCAAGATGTCTTTCTAAACAGCCAAATGCTTTTATGCCAGCAGTAATGATTTTTCTATTAGCTGACTGCCTAGCTAATTGACTTCTCCTGTGAGTGCTATCATCTTGATAGTACATAAAGCAGCCTATTGAATTATAGTTTCCGATCAGGGGTGTTTTTGACTTGGTGAAGCTCCTCCAGAGCCACAGAAGACATGATACACAGCTGTTTTTCACACACTGAGTAGCACTCAGTAACCATTAAGCGCTCCATATGTAAAATCAGTGGAGTGCTCCTTTAAATTTTCCTAATAACAGAAATATTAACGTCAGTAGTAACAGTTTGGAAACTTTGGAAACAGTCGCTTGGTCAGTGGCCAAAGACATAAGTCCTTAATGTGCGTTTTAACAATGTATTGATTTGTTATTTTTATTTTATTTAAGGCCATTGACTGATGATGGAAGCAGTTAAGAAACCTACTCACACAGTTTTGAGTGTAGAAATACAGACTCTACTGTAGGTCTGTAACTCTTGTATCATCATATACAGACTTATTCAAAATCCCCCTAAGGCAGAATCAGGCACTAGTTCATTTGACTGTGGCTTTCTTGTATTGTTAAGGGCTACTAAGATAAACTGATTAGCTAGCCTCCTGATATGTACCTTTAAATTTTCATACAAATGTAAACATACGATGATATTGCACTGAAGCAGCGTACTAACGTAGTGAAGGATGTGTCAGTACACAAACTTTTTAGACTCATAAAGTGCTTGGATGTGAAAATATTTGAGTAATGTTCAGAAACATTTCTCACCACCAAATTTGAGATAAACTTCAAGAGGAGGGACACGCCAAAGCAAAAATGAAACCATGGTTTTTGCTTGTACGCCATGAACAGGTTATCTCACATGATATACCTGAAGCAAAATAATGCATCCAAATGCCGTGTTTTGGTTTCAGTATTTACATCCCATCAGTCAAACAATCTTCCCATGCTCTCTTGCCTGTAAAAAGGAGAAAAACATACACATAAAAACAACAGTTAAAATAATTATTCTTTTGTAATAATTCACAATTTCATGCATCTCATGCCCACCACTTCTCTATATGAATGATTTAAGTAGGCGGTCATATATTATCTGTTCCAGCGGATGATGAGATGAAGAGGCATTCTCTCATGAGACTATTTCTCCTGCATTCATCAGGCATCAGAGGTGGTTAATACACTTGAATCGAAACTGGATAATGCACAGCTGCAGTGCAGATAAACTCCATATCTCTCTCTACATTCATTCAACTCCTCATCCATTTGCACTTTCCCCCATCAGTCCATTTACACATATATTGATTCTCCCATCCCTCTTCCTCTGCCTGGCACTGACCTTGTCACTGCTGGTGGAGTGTGTTGGGTGTGTTTCTCCTGACTCCAGGCTCAGGACAGACAGACCAGAGTCTATTAGTTCTTCTACAAGAGAAAACCAACATCAGCATAGTTAAATAAAACGCACATGGTGCTGTCAGAAAAGTCACTGATGTTGTTGCCTACCTGTGTTTGCGCTGCTGATGTTGCACTTGGCGAGCTCCACCGGCTGGACGGAGCCGTCATGTAGAGAGGCACAGGCCTTTTCAGCGGGGGGGATGCTGGGAGCTGTGGGGGGGTTGCTGTCTGTTTTAGTACATTCAGTTTCAGAGGTTTGCTGCTGGGCAACAGGAGGATCAGACGGACCACCTCCTTTATCCTGAGGGCTACCCTCATCCTGCTTGGCACTTTCAGGAGGCTGCTGCGGCTCCTGCACTTCATGCTTGTTCTTTTTAGGTGAGGAAGCTTTCAAAGAGCTCGAACCTCTGGGATCTGAGTCTGGAGAGCCCGTGGTTTGCCTTGCGTGAGCGCCCTGGATGAGCTCCTCTGAGAAGCGTACTTTCTTTTCCAAACCCCGAGGGGACGAGGCCTCTGCTTTCCCCTGAGTGGGGGTGTCCTCTCTCAAGTTTGCAGCTGACAACGGGGCTGCCGATCCACTCACTTCCTCAGGCGTACTTAATGAATCCGGGCTGGGTGACAGCTTTGTTTTGGCATCCTGCTCTCTCAGATCTTCGACGTCAGCATCTGTGAGCGCATCGAGTTCCTCGAGGAATTCCTCCAGTGTTGTGTCAGAAATCTAAAAAGTGTTTAAAAAATGTTTTAAAGGCAACAAACAATATTTTTGTTATTTTTGTGTGTGTGTGCAGTTCATATTTAAATTGACGGAGGTTTGACCTCTGCTCACCTGTGGGTTCTCCTCATCATCATTTGCCTGCCATCTGAAAAATACAGACTTCTGTCAAAAGATATGTTCAGCCTTGGGTTTAAGATGCGTCTCAGGTGATCAGATCACAAGTACTGTATTTTCCACACTATAAAGCGCATCGGATTATCAGGTGCACCTTCGATGAATGGCCTATTTTAAAACTGTTTTCATATATAGGGTGCACCGCATTATAAGGAGCGTAGAATAGAAACTACTGTAGTGG
This sequence comes from Pseudochromis fuscus, assembly GCA_900323345.1. Classification (NCBI taxonomy): domain Eukaryota; kingdom Metazoa; phylum Chordata; class Actinopteri; family Pseudochromidae; genus Pseudochromis; species Pseudochromis fuscus. The sequence goes on from OOFC01007231.1 coordinate 42,211, forward strand.
CTGGGGTTGTGTTATCATCCATCTAGATGGAGCTGCGCTAAAGGGAATGTCAACAAAACATTCAGATAAGTCAGTCAGTCAAACTTTATTAATAGAAAACAAACCAATGTTCTAACAACTCCGTTCACTCCCAAAACAAGCTAGTACATTCACAATACGGTACCGTACGGACCAGTGGCTCTTACTGGTATTTGTGCCGCCTTCGTTGAAAACAATGTATTTCCAACTCCATTTGTCACAGTTCAAAGCTACATGAACAGTGAACTGTTTTATTTTTGTCTCCGCGGTAACGTCAGTGACGTAGTATTATCTTTTACCAACAGCAAGGTACAACAGGTAGTGCAACTTTTTATCACCTAGTTAGTGCATCACAAACGTGGAGGGAACTTTTCCCTGATTCAGTAAACACGTAAAAGAAACAGTCTGATACCGCTACGGTAAATCAAACGTTAGTGCAATCATAATACATGCCCCCTGACTATGGTAGTCATAATTAACCAATATTGATCCATATATAAGGTGCATCGGATTATAAGGTGCACTGTTGGTTTTTGAGAAAATTAAAGGCTTTTAAGTGCACCTTATAGTGCGGAAAATACGGTAGACTAAATAAAGTGCTAAATACAAGTGTGAACAACCACCAAAACGCACTGAGATCAGGTCACTCAAACCACATGCAGAGTTGGTTTGATCGCATATCTTTTATAGTGTAAACACTGATGTGTCCTTGTGGGTCTCCAATAAGGATGCCATGCATAAATGACTTTGTCTTATCACCCGAACCAGTGGGAACATTCATACGTGTAAAATAGCTGTTGAATCATTCTGCCTTGTTCTCTCTTTCTGTTAACTTATCTAACTGTTTACAAAATCTGATGCTCTTCAGGCAAGATATGTGAAAACTGTGCAGGGAACACAAGTGGTCAGCGGGAAGGTTTGGAGACGCATGTTAAATACAGATGTAAACAAAGATGCGTCTCAGCTGTCCACTTGTGATCCAATCACCCAAGATGCGTTTTAAAACCAAGTGTAAACAAGGTCACTCTAGTGGCTTTTAAATCTTTAATGCTGTGTAACAGTGTGAAGTACAGTGTAGCATTAGCTAATCAAGCACTGTAAGAGAGAGAAAGGCAAACAAAGAGAAAGGTGAAGATGGACACTTGTAGGTGGTTTACATTCCAGCTACACAACTCTTGTAAATGGCATTTATGTACCACTTTTATCCAAAGTGCTTTACAATGTGCCTCTCTGGGGTTTTTGCAAGAAAACTCTGCCATGTAAAAAGGACGGTGATGTAATTAGAGGCAGTAGCTTAACCTTCTGAAGCCACAGTCACCACAGGTCTCAGCCGTTGTAGTCTTAATGGCCTGTGGGCTGCCTCTCACCGCACTTGAAACTGTTGCTGACTGTGACAGCAGCACAGGCTGATAACAAGAACCTTGCAGGTCACACCTGAGTGCTGCTGTGCACACTCCTCTGGCACTCACCTACCTCACCTACCTCAATCACTGACACCTTTACAGTCAAAGTGTATATAATTCAACACTTCCTGTTCTGTGTTCTCGCGGCTTTTAGAGAGACTCATGAGCAACTCTTGTGTAACCGCACACCCAGCAGAGCAGAAGGTGGAGGAGAGGAGCCGAATGCAGTGAGATAAGAGCGAGGCCTTCTGGGTTATTTAGTCAGCTGTCACAACTTCTGAAGCAGGTCTCATGACATCGAGGGGAATTTGTACATTAGGCCACAGTGCAGGAAAATAACGTGACATCCGCTTTACGCATTTGATGACTCATAGCAACTTTTCTCATAACATGTATTGAGGCTGTGGTGAGAGACGTCCCCACGGTGGAATCAACTTTAACAACACAGCCCTGTTCTGTGCGTGGTCGATGTGGATGTTGTTTGGCTGATACTGACCTCCTGGCCCTCCCAGTCAGACGATCTTTGCCTTTTGCTTTACTGCTCATCACAAGAACGTTTTTAGCTCCCTTGTCTTTGCCTCGCTTGTCATGACCTAGGACAGAAGAACAATAAGTCTCTCTGCTAAAGAAATTTTACTAGGGAATGAAGTATCAAACATATATTGTGTGGGATACCTCTTGAGTCACCTCCTGACCTGGGTTGTCCTCTTCTAGCATTTCTTCCACCTGGAATAATGAACCACATTATTTTTTTATCATTTACTATCATATTTTAATGTGAAAGGTCTCACTCCTCAGTTTAGTTTAGCCTGCCTCACCTCTGCCTGAAGGCCCCCAGTCTCTGTCCGGGAGGGATTTGTCTGAAAACCTAGAAGCAGAGGCTCAGTTTAGACAAGAACAAAAACCAACACAAGCAGTGTTTTAGTCATGTTTCAAAATAGCTCATCACTTCCACCTCATAAACAGGCTCTTCCGACATTTCAGCATTATCACTGAACATTTATTGTGAGTCTAGAATTTGATATTTTGCAGACCCAAGGGGAGTATTTTTGCTCCAGGGGGTTACACCCCTACATTTTATGTCCACTGAAACTATCTAAATTGTCAAATCAAAAACACATTTCCTCGTCTGTTCTTACTCGGGGGCCTTGTTTAAGCTTCACCAAATAAGGGAAAGCATTCCATCCCTTATCCCCTGGATAAAAATAGCTGGTCCTCCCTTGTCTCTTTACATTTTGATGCTTCCTTAAACAGCACATTAATTTATTCTGCAACTTGGCCACTCTTTGTACCACGGCTCGGTTTGTTTGAAATCTAACAAACACTTGAAATTAATGGGGTGTATCTTTCCCTCCAGGCAGTTTGGGGTGCTATTGTGTGATTTCACCACAGCAATGGGATAGCAGGCTGTAAGACCATAAAGGGTGTTCAACGTGCTGCTCATCAAAACAAAGACAAAACTGTGAGTAAACGAAATCCTCAAAATGTAGGAATGTACAAAACAAGCTGCCGTGTCCCACCATCACATCCTGTCCTTACACACAGTGATAGTTCCAGAGAAGTAATTATTTGGTGATGCTATCGTCCCACATCCTGTGACTTGATGAGGTTTAGGCTTGTGATTGTGTGTTGGAACATACAGTTCAGAAAGCTCATCCAATGGATTCTTTCACTGAATAACCAGACTAGAAAGAAGCACATTGTTGTTATGACTTCCTTTCCTCCTCAGCACTAAAAGTGAATTCAACCTTTCATTGGTGTAAGAAGAACAAGATGGAAAGATTCACAACACTTAGCTAAGAAGGTGATTGGTTAATGAAGGTTGTAAACTAGCAAACAACATCAAGAAAAAATGATTTTTTTTTTTTTTTTTTAAGAAACAGGCTTTGATACCACTCTCATGTCTGTCCATCTAAAGAAGAAACTACAGTCAGGAGCATAGTATGTATATAGAAATAGTCAAGTATAAAAATGAGGCCAATGCAAAAGTGCAAAAAAAGGCAATACTCCCAATGGCCACTCGGTGCTGGCTCCGAAAAACTTGGTCCATCTAAAAAAAAAAAATCATTATTAAGTAGATATTAGGCTTCAAAAAGAGAAATATTCAAGACATATTTCAAGGGTCAGACCCGCCTCCTCACTCCTCCCTGCATATCCAAATATGGTCATTTCTGGCTCCAAACAACCAACATCACAATGTTCAAATACCAAACTCCCAACTTGTGAGTCCACAAACCAAAGGGGGACGTCAGGTGAGCTCCATCCATTCTACACACAGTCTATGGTAAGAAGGCAGTTAGCTTAGCTTAGCATAAAGACTGGAAGCATGGGGAACACCAGCACATCTAAAGCTCATTAGCTAACTCATCTGTAATCAGTTACCTAATAAGTTGAATCTTTTAAATACATTTTTATTTCTGCACTAATTAAGCAAACAGCATATAAAGTTTCCAGTTTTTAATGCTCAACTGAAATAACTTATTGATATCTAGCACCTCTTCCCACGAGACAGCAGAAAATGTCAAACTCTATCTTTAAACAATCTGGGGGAAATTATTCACTAACTATTACATTATTTGATAAAAAAGGTGAAGAGAAGAAAAACAAGTGGTATTTTATTTTACAAGAATCTGAAGGCTAGTAGATAGAGAAGTAGATGTGAGACCAGAAAGACGAACACGTTCTTCTCTCCTTTCACTGCTTCTGCTGCTCAGCCAATAGAAAGATGAAGTGTGTAATTGCTGGAGATGATTAAATATATTCAGCGTGATTTAACTGACGGGAGAGTTGAAGACTCAGCCAATGAAGTGTGGCAACTGGAAGCAGCTGTAAAGTCTGAAATGAAAACAGAAAGAGGTGTGTCTTCTTTGGAAAGCTGAGAGCTGAGAACTCTTACATATTCTCGGTTTTGTCCATGTCCCACGCTCGTCTCCACTGGCCCTTAGCGTTTTTATGGCGGGCCACCCTCTCTCTGTCAATCTGCTCGCGCTCTTTCTTCCACCGCAGATACTCCTCCTGCTCCTCTCTCGACGTGGGGATGTTGAGGTCTGTGGTGGCCTGCGGGCTCTCTGGCTCCTACGGGGCCATAAAACATTTCAGTGTATTTTTTTTAATGCATAAAATCAAGCAGCCCTCCTAATGAAGCACTGAAATAGAAACATGACTAAACAGCCCTCAGACTGTCACATTGTAATGCATCTGAAGCATCACTCTAAAAATGAAGCTGGGTGGCTATAAACAAGAGCAACAAATAAATAAACAGCAGCAAGACAACATAAACATCAGTGGAACACATGGATATATTTACATGCATACTTCAAAAGTCCAGCGTACAGTAAATTCAGTCATTCCCCTCTGAACCTGTTTATTGATCACTGTGATGAGAGTGAAGGGGATTGCTTGCTAACACTATAGTGAGATCTAATACAGGCTCTTTAGCACATCAAAAGGGACAGGGATCAGGACTACAAACGGCGCCGTGCTCTGAAGGAAATCACGTAAAAAACGTGCAAGCGCCTGGGGTTCAGAGCGGCGGCAGGAGGCAGAAAATGTTGCTGTTTACAGATTATAGATTAAAATGGTGTGAAAAAAAACCTGCATGTTGTTGTGTCTCAAAGCAACAGGAAAAACATTGCGAGGAAAAGACGAAGCACAGTGCTGATAAGGAACTGTGATGGGTCATGTTTTCCCCTCAGGTGTGGACCAATCACAGTGAAGTAAACATGTTGCCTTCTTGCGTACAGTTATCGGAGTCGCCGGCATCTGAGCTCGTCCCTCTGTTTATCACCTCCTCTCTCCTCCCTCTCCTCTGGGCCTCTGAGGACGTCCGGGGCCACACGGGAAAGCAGCGCTCGCATGTTCCAACAGGCTGTCTCCTGCTGCCACCTCAGCTACTAATTAGTACTTTTCAATGTCTCACCTCTCTGGGGTTAAAGTAGGTAGAGTGGACATTACAAAGTAAATCTGGCCGGTGCTGAGATCACGTTGTAAGCTGCGCTGGTTTCATCCAAAAAAATGCAGGAGGAGGTTTACAGAACATCTACAACAAAAAGTTAACAAAGCCGAGGGGCCCTCTGACTCCCATCCCTTATGCAACACACACAAAAAAAAACAATCTGTATGGTTTTTCCTTGGGCCTTTGCTGGGCCTGGACTGCAGAACAAGCAAGGTATCAGCAGCCAGAGAGGCATGAACAGCATCACTTGTCATGTGGCGTATTTGCCCGGCCTTTGAAGCCCGTTTTCCCTGCCTCCCCAGTCACTCTGTTTATCGCACGCCTGATCTGCGAGACAGCTCTGAGCTACTCCAGCAACGTTAACACGCAAGCCAGCGGGAGGCAGATGGGGACAAGCACTAGAAAAAGAAAAAGAGGGGTGTGCATGTCAACGTGTCTCTCTGAGAGGAGAGCGCATATTTGCATTTCTCTGTCAGATGGAAACCTCGTATTTCAGATTTGTTTTCTTTTCTGTGAATCGTGTGGTAAATATGAGCTGAAACTTGACTTATGGGTTTTCTCATATCTGAGAAGGTGATGTTTTAGAGTAACAGCATTGAAATGTTTATATTTTTATGTGTGTGTGTGTGAGAGTGTCTTGGCAACCAAGGCGTTATTTTTACCTGGCATTGCTCTGACACGCTGTGATGTTCTTCAGTTTGCTTCTGCCCTTGTTTAACTTCATCCTGTCACAGAGGAGAGACAAGCTGATAACACGATGGGTGACACAGCAACTTGTTGCCAGCCAATTAAACCTTTGCTGTAAAGAGTCACATTACCGCTGCCAGCAAAGAAAACAGAGCAAGGCCACAGACTCATCCAGTGGGAAACATTAAGAGGCCTACACTGCCTCCAAGTGGTTTAAAAGTGTAACAGCTCGACCTGGGGCTTAATTGTTGAAGCTAAACTTGGAAACTACCTGGTGGTTTGGAAAATCAAACTCATCTTGCTGCAGGTAGAGGACTGAGACTTCAAGGATACGATCCCGTGAACACAGCAGATGAGTCATGCTGCCATTAATGGCAACAGTGAACAGCCGAAGACAACAATGACTGGACAGAGCGGTCTGGCGGTGCATCTGCAGGCTCCATCACCCACATACTCACTCACACACCAAGATGCCGTCTAACACATACACGAACACAAAAGACCTCTGACTACCTTGCTTTCTTTTCTTCTCTCTCCTCACACTCCTCTTCCTCTCCTCTCTCTGACTCTTTCCTGGCACCTTGCCAGACTCGTCTCTTTGGCAGCATAATGAGCCTTTTCAGAGTGAGAAGGCAGTTGAATGCTAATTAGATCAAATCGGCTCTTTCAGGATGGTGGGAATAGGGAAACAATCGTGCCGGAGGAGTGTAGACCACTTAAAGTTTCAGAGAAGAGAAATGGAGGCAGGAAACAGACGGTGTATTGCCAGGAGTCTCCCCCTCATCCTGCTTTGTTCCTCTCACTCCCTCTACATTTCCTTACTCCTGTCTCTCTCCCTCATGGGTGTGAATAGACTGTCTAGTCAGGAGGTACTTCCAGGCGTGACGATCTGCCTGGGACGCTGCCTGATAACCACACCCCACTCACACAGTCATTATTTATTTCCAGGGTGTCTCTCTCACT
>OOFC01007231.1:49964-64261 GCA_900323345.1 Pseudochromis fuscus
TGAGGCAGAGCAGCTGTTCCAGAGTTTCTGCATACCCGGGGGGCCTAAGGTCAGTGACAGTGTGGCATTTCACAGCCCAGCCGGGGGTGCTGCATGTGCACATGTGTCTCTGCCTATCTGTGTTAAATATGGGATCTCAAGCGAACCACAGCATGTAGTAAAGCTGGTGACATTATGTAAGATATCCTGTCTCATTATAAATGTAAATAAATATGTTAAAACACCTTTTGTTGAGCCCTTGGAGACTCAGTTTCCCAATATGTTCGACACAACCAAAAGCATCTGCCCTCAGGGGATGTACAATTATTCTTGTACTAAAAATACAGCAAAGCTATTCAACGGGAGAAAATAAAATAAAGTGAAATTAGGTTTAAAAAAAAGCACCTACTCAACAAACAGCTCTATTAGCAACCCCCCCTCTTCCTAATCCCACACCAGTTAGTCACAGCCCTGTACCACCTCCTGTCCACAAACCATTGTGCTCTGTGACTGGAGGGGATGGGCCAGCCAACATGTCTGACATCTATGTAAAACACATTGGTGCAGCACGAGAGACCAAACAAAAGGGGGAATGTGAGGGTGGACGCAGACAGGAGGGGTTTTAAACACTGAAGCATATGATCACTGGAGTGTTAAGAGTGTCTGATTCAGACCTGTGCTGCTGGCTCTTTCTTGGTCATGTGAGATGGCTGCTTCCCCCTCCCCGCTGACTCCACATGCCTCGCCTGTCCGTCATCAGTAGAGTTCTTGATGTCCCCAGGGCCCGGCCTCTTCTCTGGCCTCTCACTCACCACCCTCTTACCCTGGAGAGACACTCGTGTTTTAGTTTCCTCATGTTAGAGTATCATTAGTGTCGCACGGTGCAACGCAATATAAGTGTACCCGTCTGTATCATGTCCAAATTGTAATATACTAAATATTCCTAACTTGCAATATCAAATTTTGATACAAATAAATATCTAAAATGTGCAAAAATTAAAGCATGTTCCCCTGATTCCTGCCAATCTTTCCAGGAGGATTTTGGTTAGTGCTGGCAAGGATATTGTTTTTGGTTTTTGGCTGCCATTAAATTTGGTGACACATTTTTGAGTTGTCTCAAAAAAAAAACACTAATGACGTTCGCATGAGCCTCAGCTTAGTTTGTCCAATTGTTACCAACATTACAGAAAAAGCTAGATGAATTTTCTTCAGAGATAACGTATTACCCAAGGAACAAAAATATTACATTCTAGGTTAGATCAGAGGATGGTATCCTGTCTGAAATCCCTCTAAATCCTAATTACAGCAGTGACAGAGAACCAGTAAGGGCCAAAAAAACACCACTGCTGCATCTATGACTTGGAGAGGAAGAAGGAGGAAGCAGTAGGGACAAGCTGAAACTGTGAAATAATGCTTTTTTGGGTAGAGTTTATTATCTCGATTTTGTCACATCTTGATGGAGTTTGTTGAAAATCTACACACCCATGCAGGATGATAATGTACATAGACAATTTCGTGGAGATCATGCATGGGTTATGCCTTGCTGGAGGTTTGTGCTCTCTAAGTGTAATCTAGTTGATTTGTATGAAGAACTGTGACTGTGTTAATTATCTGCTCTTGGTTGTTTTATATTTTTGCTTCGTTAATTGAAGTAGTTAATTTACCTTTTTGCCAGCCATGGTGACCGTTAGCTGTTTCCTGTGTCCTCGGCCAGCATTCTGCGGCGGGCCCTCTCCCACCCTGTCAGGTCCAACCTCCGGCTGCCCTTTACCAACCGGTGAACCGCTGCTAAATGGCTTTGTCACCACCACACGACTGTCCTGCTCCCAATCCGAGACAAGAACACATTAATGAATCTTAATATAGTTGTATGCTCTGTGTGACTGTGGTGCAATAGTATTAAAAAACACAGATGTCTGCCACCATCATGGATACTCACACTAGTGGACTTGCTGATTGTGATGGTGAGATCATCAGCTTTGCCCTTTCGGTTCTGAAGCGCCATTCCTTCTTCTTCTGCCCTTTTCTTGTCCTCTTCCACCTCCTAAATGCCATGAACACCAGAAACCTATCAGGAAGCTTGTATGGAAATCACAGAGGCTTGTCTGCTTGCAAGCAATCACCCTCACCTTGTACCTCTTCATCAGCGCTTCGTTCTTCCTGCGGAGGGCCTCGATCTTCTTGTCCAGCTCGAGGTCCCTCTCATGATCCCTCTTGGGCATCATGTCACTGAAGGACTAGGAGGAGACACATCAGATCATCGATCATACAACAATGTGTAACAGAAGATCACAACATTAAAAAAAAGGTCTGATTTAGGTCTGATAAAGATGTTAATTATATTTTAATAACTCATATATTTTTTAATTACCGTATTTTCCAGACTATTGGGCCCACCTGTCTATACGCTGCACCTGTCTATAAGCCGCTATTGAATTTATTTGAACAGCTTCATGTGGTCCACCAGGTCTGATGTGACGAGGCTAAATGTATCGGCAGCACAGAGCTTGTAAAAAGCTAACAAGCTTCATGCCGCCGATAAGCCGCAGGGTTCAGAGCGTCGGAAAAAAGTAGCTGCTTATAGTCTGGAAAATACGGTATTTAAGAAAAAGTAAATACTTCTCAAATTATAAATGTCTGAATTTAGCTTTGATATTGGTTGATATCATAGACTGTATATGTAATGGAGGAGGCTAAAGTGGCATCATGTGGTTTGTGGACTCGCATTATGAAATCAGGAGCTTGGCATTTGAATGTCACCATGTTTTGACTTTTTTTTTTTTTTTTTGAGCCAGAAGTGACCATATTTGGATATGAAGGGAGGAGTGAGGAGGCAGGTCTGACCCTTGAACCTGAGAACACTATCCAATGTGTACGACAATTGAGTTCAGGTCGGGTCTCCTCAGAGACTAACCACGCCCCTACATTTTCATCTTTTTGAAGCCGAATATCTACAGGAAGCCAGAATGTTTTGGAGCCAGCATCTAGAGGCCATCGGGAGTATTGCACTTTTTGCACTCCTGTATTGGCCTCACTTTTGAGACCCAGTTGCTTCGTCCATTTCTATATGCACTCTATGGATGTCTAAACCATACATAGAATAAATGGTCAATAAAACAAGAAATCTAATGATCCGGATCGTTATCAGGCTTCTGCAGAGCTTGATGATGAGCTAATCATTTGAATCATACAGGTATTGGAAGAGGATCACATCTAAAACATGCAGGATAGTGGCCCTCGAGAACCAGGATTGCCCACCCCTGATATACTGTGATCAAACCAAACAAAGAAAATAGAGACTAAAACAGAGAAGTGAAACAGTAATGATAAATAGATCAGCAGTCACTTTTAAAAAGTTCATCTGTCTCTCCACTGCGCGCTCTGCAATAACATGCAACACTAACATACCCACCACAGATGGAGCATTCATTACAAGGCTCGGTTACACAAGCAGAATGCATATGCAGAGCATCCTAAACATCCCAGTGTGGTCATCAGGACACGCCTCCTCACACGACAAGAGGCCCTGTCCCCAAACTCCCTATGGGTCTCATGGCACAGCAGCTAGGGGTGTGTTATTGCTCCTTTTCAAGAGAAGCTGACTTTAACATGTTATATCAACTGCAAACATGCAAACAACAGTCGCTGCACAAATGTTCACATTGCTGTTATACAACGTAACGGAGACATCTCAACTATGTGCAACACAATGATGTTATTTCCTTTGGTAACCTAATGTTCCCTCTCTAATCTACTCTGTGCAGACTGAGGGAAGTGAGGTTCTCCTGACAGGCTGCAGCTCAGCCCTAAACACTGCATGTCTCAGAAGACTGGTGAAGGAGCAAATCCTCTCTGCATGAGTGTTGGGAGAATAGACAAGCTTCAGGTGCATGTTGTGTCAGGGCTGAACAAGCTGCACAGGAGCTTGTTGTAAAGGAATAGTTTTGGGAAAACGTATTTGTTTGATTGATTAAACTTGAATGGTTGGTGAGTTTAGCTGCTGAACTTTACGAAGTTGTCATTGTGATGCTGCGAGGCTCCAGACATGGTCCATAAAATCACAAAATCACAACTTTTTTCCATGGATCAAACAAAATAGCAGGTGGATTGTGTTATCTTTGCACAGAGTCAGGCTACCGAGTTTCCCTCTGCTAGCTGTAGCTTCATGTTTACATATTTAGGGAGGGATCCAAGTGATGTCATCCACTGATTTGTGGACTACCATTATGAAGTCTTCATTTGGGTATTTGGTCATTGCCATATAGGTTTTTTGGAGCAGGAGGTGAGTGTATTTGGACAAGAAGGTGGAGCAGGGGAGTCATGAGGGGGTGGGGCTAAAGAAAATTGTGCATTCTGTGAAACCAGGCCTGTCAATCAAACCACCCATTCCCCAAAATATACCTCTTCTGTCAGGTCAAATATTTACTTCATTATAAAATAATTTTCAACTGTACCATCAGGACACTAAGAAGGAGAAGTGACTGTGGCTAATGGCATCTGAATGACTTGTGGAAAAAATTCATTGACTTAATATTTTTGAAAGGAAACTATCAGAGCCGGGGTTTTTTTTTTATTATAAACCTGCATTTAGTGGTGGTATTACACTTTGAAGTACTTCTGCACTGGATTTATTTTTCAGACCTGCTGACCATGTCCATCTTTTATATACAGTCTGTGATATATACAAACATGAGAGTGGCTTTGACCTTCTCCCACAACTCTCAACAAGATCATGAATAAGCACATTAACCACAATGCAGATAACGTATTTCTTAAATTTCTTTATTTAACTGATCACAAGGCAGCTTCTCTCTTACTAAAAATGTCATATAAGCATATAATGGAGCATAATGTTGAAGACGATAAAATATGTGTGGAAAGTAACAATGGATTGATACAAAAAATATGTCAAAGCTTTGAAGAAGATTTTTTTTCCTATTTCAAGCCGGCACCACTTTTCTTCATGTATTCAGTAAGATCTCATTCAGAAAGATTTCATTCAATAGCGATACTTAAATATTACACTAATGAATGACAGCCATTGTCAAAAATGGAGCTCTCAAGTCCATCAGCTAAAGCATGCGTTGAATCAGAACTGGCATCATCTGCTGTTATTCACAGCTCAGGAAAAGTGACAATAACGCCGCTAAATCGGAAAGTTGCCACTTTACCACTGCTTGTTGCAACTGTGAAAAAAAAAACATCCCATTCTCCACACTCTGTATAAATTATCCTGGGGAGTCAGACCTCGACAGAGAGAGAAAGTAAGTAGATGTGCCGAAGTGAGTCAGTCATCCTCCTCTGTTGTCCCAGTGACGACACGAGAGTCAAAGTTGCTTCTGTGTGATATTACAAGCACAGAATGATGACTCACTGTTAGCGGGCACACAAAAAACATCATATTGGGACTGCAAGAAATTCTTCAGTGTTTTTTCCATCGCTGATGCTGCTGTTGATTCGCCGGCAGAGGAAGGCAGCCAGTGAGACGTCTGAGCTCGGTTACCACGCTCAGATCTCACCATCATAGAGATCAGGACTCAGATTTGGACTCTGTCAGCAAAGACTTTTTTGTAAAATTACAACAACTGCATGTGGCAAACCTGCAAAGACACAGTGAGCATGAAAAAAAGTTTGGACTCACTCAGAGGAGCAGCAGGCTGGAAAGTGGTTACCTCACAGCTTCTAGTTGTCAGGGTATCCAAACACAACAGACCATGAGGACATACCACCAAGAATAGGCGCAATGGAGAGACACGGTGCCGACTCTGGATCTCAGAAAAGGCCAATGGCGGAGACTGAAGTGAACGCCGGCCTCCGCAAACCAAAAGTGGGGAGACTCTGTGTGGGAACAGTAAACCTCTGGGTTCTGGTAGACCGGGCTGTGATAGTGCAGCAGCACAGCTAACGTGCGCACACAATCACACAGACCACACAGAACACACAAACACGTTGTGGGTCTGCCAGCGGACGGCACCCAAGCCTGGACAGGCGGGCAAAAAGGGGGAGGAAAGGGCCTGCAGCGAGAAAGCTGCCAAGGCTCCCTCCCTGGCCAGCGTTCCTGCCTCCTACAGGAGCGACAGCATGGGAGAGAAAGAGCTAGAGGCACAACTAAAACGCTGCATGTAGCCACAGCTAAAAATCTGCGACAGAGCAGAAGAGGAAAGAAGAGGGGGGGGGACCTAACACCAGAGAGTGTGGGATGAGAGCGGAGAGAGGGGAAGGAGAGAGAAGCCACTCACGGGTCTGTCCATGTCAGCGGTGAGAGCTGGGCTGGGTCCAGGCGCAAGGCAGCCGAGGCGGCAGAGAGGGCTGCCTGGAGTCGACGATCATGCCTCGATTACAATGAGCCAAGTTGGGCAAGCAGCCAAGACGTCTAACAAATGCACAGAGCTCCCCTGTTAACGGATTTCACAGCACCCACCCGCTCGTCCTCTCTCTCTCACTCCCTGCCTCTCTCTCCAACCCTCCCGCATAAACACTGTCGCTCCCTCTCTCCCCCTATGAAGCACTTGCTCTTTCCCCTCCTCACTTATTCGCTGCTCAAAGTATGCAAGTTAAATCCTGCCATCCTCTCCGCATTCACACAATCAGACTCAGTTGATGTTATAATAAACAAAATATATGCACCTGTATCATCTGCATCACCTGTACTAGAAAACCACAGAAAAACAACACCATTACATTTTTATTTTAGGCTTAAAATGTTGCAATTTGATAACAGGTTTATCATAATTTGATTGTTGATTGATTTATTCTTTCTTTCTCCTCTATCACTAGCTCGGCAGTCTGTTGATTTTAGCCAGGATCAATGAGATTTTTCTTCATATTACTGTCAGTTTACTGGGGCGAAACAAAATTACCAGTGTCCTGGATGGTTTTCTACTCCATTATTGGGTTGGTGCTGAAAAAAAAACAGCAATATTTAACCTCTGTGGCAATAAAATCCTCTGATTGATGTTTTTTTGTACACTTCAAAAAATGTGGAGTTAATTAATTTTGTAATGTGCATATTCAGTATGGGTGGTGTCATATATTTTTTGCATCATGCTTTTCTTTTTTTTTTTTTAAAGCTTCATAAATCACTGCATGTAAACGTGCTGCTATGCAAATCCAGACATCACAAATGAGATGCGTGTGCTGCTCGTTCCCACTGTGGTTTTCAACAGCTGCGTCTCCTACGAGCTCCAGACTACATGTTGAGAGTACTAAAGAAGAAGGTTCCTAGAGACAAGAGGAGGGAGTCACGGGGGGGTGGAGAGAGGGGGTGATGGGTGGGAAGGATGCAGGATTTCCCACAATTCTTCATACATGGCACACTGCCTCTCACCAGAGTCTGAGGGCTAATGAAATGCAGCGAGCAGACAAATGCCACGGGCGTCTCAAGAAGAGCAGCAGCACTGAAGTCGGCCACTTGAGACTGAGAGTCAGCACTCTGCAATTTCCAGAGCATTATGGAAACAAACACATCATTGAAAGTCACCAATCTGAGCTACAGCATTTTTAGCATACTCCAGTCTCCAGATCAATCCTGCTAATGAGCAAAAGCTCTTTGCAAAATATTTTAGCTTTAAAGTATCTGAGTTATTTAGGGATTAAATGTGAGCAGTGTTTTTAAAAAAGATGTTCCATGGGACCCTAACATATTCATACCTCAAAGTTTTTCTAATGGGGATGTGTATCTATTATAATTTGAGTGTCATTGAGCTGTGACAGGGACGAAAAAGGAAACAAACTCAGAGATCACTCCCAGCTCTGTCAAGGAAGGCCCAGTAATTTAGGGAGTAAATCCTGTGTTTGATCTGAGCTCAGAGGATTACCCAAACACGTGTTGACTGTGTTTACAGTGCAGTCTACAACCAATCTAACAAAATAAGGGAGAGAAAATCATTTCTCAAGTTAAAAAAAAAAGGTCAAATACTTAGATTTATTACCAAATCATGTTGCAGAATTAATAGAAATACAGAAACTGAAGCTGAGTCAACGGATAATATTAAAGGAATTAGCGGTAAATCAATGTGTTAGAGGCGCAGGGTGATAAAATAAAAACAGTTTGGCAATAACTAAATATACACACAAACGCCGAATCAATGTAAACATGTACTCACCTGAACATTTGCTGGTTTCACCGCCATGAAACTGCAGGAGAAAGACACAAACCGCAGTGATACATCGTGTCCACCAGGTGGCGCCAAATCACCATCAACTGAAGCCTACAACGATGGAGAGTCCTGACCCCTGACACCGAGACAAAACCAGAAAAAAATGGCATCTATCTATCTCTAATTGGCATCTATTAAAATATATTAGAGGAAACTAAAAACAACAAAACAAAGGTTAATTTTTAGAGAATGATGTAGAAAACAAAATGCACTGAGAAACCAAATGCAGAACAACGATCCAAAAAAGTGTGTAATATAAATGAACCGCATATTTATTGTGAAATTCTGTAGTGTCACCTCAAAGCTCAGCACAAGAGGTCGCTGTTTACTGTTTACTGTAATGATCTGCCTTAAATCAGAAAGCTGAACCTCTTTGTGATCAAAATTGCATTCATGTTAAAATGATAAGCAACATTACAAAGGACAATTGATGTTAAGAAGTCAATAAAAATAACAATTAGAAATAAACAAGATTTATTTCTTAGCTTCTTTTTACCTTTCAGGTTATGTAAGGCATCGCTGAGAATATTTGAACTAAGCTCATCTTTAAAGAAAGATACAAAAGGCCTCTCCCCATAATAAACACAAAGCACAGGGTGGATCCTCCAGGTTGACTATGAGATGTTTCCAAGATGTCTCATAAGGTCTCCTGATTGGTGGTGATTGGGTTTGTAAGAAGCAATGTTTGCTCACAAGACATTTTTCAGAGTCTAGTTGTGGTGCAGCTGGTAAAGCCTGGTTGAACCACCACAGATATGCATATGTTTTGAAGGCTGATCTAAGCTGGAGATTAAATAAATGAAGAAAGAAACACTCAGGTTGAATGTAGACTACAGCTTATCACAGAGAAAAAAACAAAACAGAATCATGATTAAGATAAACAAAAACAACAAATTCATGATGCAGCTATTAGGACTGACTAGGAGAGAGTTTTTATTTGGAAAGCCTAAACTCTTCAGCTGCTTGCAGCGAGGAGTGATTAACAATGATCAACAGAAGTTGCGAAACTCATTTTGGTTTTATTTACGGCTGTCTAGTTTCCACTTGTATTATTATTTAACAACCTGGTGTATTGACAAATGTTTATCCAAAGACATGGTAGTGCAATTATCCACATTACTATTGCGTGACTATCAGGACTAATTTAGTCACATAGAGGAGAGTACAGGGCTCTGTCTGACGCGTCGTATCCAGGAAGGGACACAAAGCCGTTGCTGCAGTTTTAGCGGTGTTTATTTGAACCTTTCGATGAGAAGTAAATTCAAACATTCATGCATAAGTATGCAGAACTGGATCACACGATGGTAAAGGCTAGCAGTCAACAGAAGTGTCAGCACCCTGCCTCTTCTCACTCTGTACCAAGCAAACTGAACTCCAGGCAGATATAGGTGATATTCATTAGGCCGACCCATTAATCCCAGTGACACACCCACACCCACGGCTCCATCCACACCCACACATACACCCAGTGACAAGTGAGAAACACATCCTGGCCCCTACAATGACTTCTGCTTTAGAAGAGAAGCAGGACAGTTTGGCTTTAACTCCCTTTGACCAAGATGTTTAACAGTTGGCACAGCAATAAGGTGTCAACCACAAATATTTATAAATAACTGAATTTCCCCTCTGGGGATTATTAAAAGAATATCTTATCTTATCTTAAAATATTTAAGTCGCACGCGCACAAGCATGTGTTTTCACAGTCCAGGTGCACAAATCCAAAATCTCATGTGATCATCACATGTGAAATGAAAATGATAATTTTCTGTCAACGATATTCTTTCTGCACCTGCAGTTAAAAAAATATATATATTTTTTTTTCATAATACTTTGGGTTCGTCCTACAAAGCGTCTTTTTGCCTGTGAGTCATCAGACAGCTGATTGTCTGTTTGTCCAGATCTCACCCAGTCTGGAAATGTTTATAGGGTGTGGTCTAGGTGTGGTGTATATTGTGGTAATCACGCAGACAGACAAAGAGGACAGTGTTGCTATTCTTGAAGTCTGAACCGGTAACGGGCAATAAACAACATACACGTGTACATGTGCTCACATGTGTCCACAATGTATAAAAAGATCACGTTAATTCTGCTGTTGTGTTAACAATGTCCTGGGGACTCACATGTCATTCTGCAGCATTCCACATGATCCATACAGCACCACAATGACAAATCTAGAATAAATATTCAGCAGTGGTAGAAAGTGAAGTACATTTACTCATGTACTTTTTAAAGCTTTGAAATACTTGTAATCTACTGTGTGTTTTCACACTTACTGATGCTGCTTCACTGAGTCACAGTTTGGAGGCAGATGTCAAACATTTCTCCACATTTATTTATATGTATACGAGGGGCCAGGACCTCCGGACTAATCACATGATCAGCTTATAGCATATGATGCATTCTTATGCATACATGTGGATACTCAGCAGTATGTAATACTGTCAAATTACCTTCATTCAATCAACTAAATGTTGATTATACATCAACACATCACTAAAATCAAACCAATACCATAACACTATTACATGTGCCATCTGGTTGTCAACATTTGATGATTCACGTACATCTGTGTGCTACTACCATGGTAAAATTCAGAATGTCAGACTTGGCATGGAGTATTTTCTTTTATATCGCTGCTCAATGAGGGTTTAGTTTGTAAATCCAGTGTCTTGTTAGGATCATATCCTGTAAGCTGATGTTAATGCACCCTGCAGAACCTGTCTGCATAATGCATGTTCAAATAAGTGCACACCTCAGTTTTAGCATGCAAGAATGACACACTCAAGAACTATTTACTGGCAGTTAATGAAAGCAAAAATAAACATGCCAAGACAATTTGTGGTGCAAATTGCATTCATTAAACCATTGTTCATATTTGTTATTGGGTTGGAAGCATTGATTATCTGTATTTTGTTGTTGTTGTTGTTGTTCCTCTGCTGCAGAGTACTGGATTGTGTGCATGTGTTACTGTTTCATTGTTGTTCATCATTGATTTAAAGAGTTGAGTTGTTTCTGTAATAGTCATTTTGTGAGAGTCAAGGTGTGAGAGTGGTTCAAATGTCACTGCTGGGGTGCCATGATGCTACACTATGAATTCCTCCATGATGGGGGATTCTAACTTCAACAGATGGATATCTTAGCTGCAGGAGCTCTTTATGTTCAGACTTTCATAAGTTGTTAATTTATGTCATAATCTATCTTACGAACTCTATTTCAACCATGGGTTTTCATTCCCTGTAAATAAAATGCATGTAATAAAAAACAGAGAATAGAAATACAGTAAAAAAATAAAATAAAATACAGTTTTAAATAAAGAAAATAAAACAGAATAAAAATAGAATACATAAAATACGAAAAAGTTGAAAAAAATAAATAAAGAGGAAGAAATTAAGTTTTGCAGAGTGCAAATCTGTGTAGCTGGTTAAAGATTCTTTAATATCTACAGGCAAATACTTAAATATATATAATACATATCTAATAGTTCTCAAAGCATCACCCACACTCTGGTTAGCACTCTTCCTCAAAGTGTTCATCGCTCAGTCAATCCAATCTTACCTGTCTAGCAACTATCAAACCAACACATTTCACAACAAGAGGCTTAACACTCTCACATTCTTCATGTCACACACACTCTTATAAATACAGAGGGAGCACAGACACAAGACACAAGCCATCTTGACTTCTGCATCAGGTACACACTTTGTATTGTTGATTATTTGACTGTCACTAGTGTATTATCTCAGTTGTTAAGACTGTTGTTACTTTTCCTTTTCAAACTATTCCAGACTTTTGTACTGCACCTGTCACCAAGACATCATGCCCAATCGTAAGTCTCTTTGATTTTGATATTTTGAGAATGGTTTTTGATGATGTTGTTGTTGTTTGTGGGAAAAGCACATAGAGAGAATTACTGCTACATTGTCTGTTTGTTCATTGGGGGATGGTATGTCAAATCTCAGTGCATGATTTACTCTGTTTTGATTTATGTTTCATTGTTGTTGATTTATTTTCATTTTTCTGTTCTACTCATAAACAAATAGATATACAAAGGTTTTTGCAGCACATCTACTATTTGTAGAATCCCATTTTCCAATATTTTAAATACTTCATTTGTTCACTGTTAAAGAAAAGAACTTACAGGTTACTGTAAGTTGTACTTTACTTTCTAAAATGCAATACTGCTTAAAACTCAACAGAGACACATTCCTAATTTCTTTATTTTTTTCTTTTTCCAATTACAGCACATCAAGGGGTGAGTCAGTTTGTTTCTAATACAGTGCTTTACACCCGTGACTAGCATGAAAACATGTGTACTTAAGGAGCTGTTTCCCTTTCCCTTTCCCAAAACCAGGGCCAAGGCCAAGGCCGGGTAATACATCTTTGATCTTCTCAAAGTGTCCTTTGTACTGTTTTGTCTGAGATTTTGATTTTGCCTGTTATGTGTCATTGTGTGTTTTGTTGTTTGTGTAACTGTCCTGTGCTGCCTCTTGGCCAGGTCACAGTTGTAAATGAGAATTAGTTCTCAACTGTCTCACCTGGATAAATAAAGGTTTAATAAATATAAGTACATTGATCTTTTGGAGTGAACGCAACATACAATCATTGCCCTGTGAGGCTTTTAAGAAACCGTGTTAGTCTTTTCTTCTTCTGTTGTTTATAGGAAAAACCAGAATGTTTCCAAGGTAAACCTGATAGCTGTGGAGGAGGACCAGGAGAACAGGGACGGGGACCAGGAGAACAGGGACGGGGACCAGGAGAACAGGGACGGGGACCACCACAACGTGAAGGGTGTGGTGGTCCTGGAAAAGGACGTGGAGATGGATGCAGTGGAAAGAAATGCGAGAAATCCTGAATCTACATTCTGTGTTAATGATTGTAAAGAAGTCAGTTCCTCTTGAATAAACTCATCCAGAAACAAAGATAACAGTTTGACTGGTCTACAGTTTATTCAC
The DNA here is from genome assembly GCA_900323345.1 of Pseudochromis fuscus. Lineage (NCBI taxonomy): Eukaryota > Metazoa > Chordata > Actinopteri > Pseudochromidae > Pseudochromis > Pseudochromis fuscus. The sequence continues at coordinate 63,055 of OOFC01007231.1, forward strand.
ATAAATACAAAGCTTGTGGCCATAGCTACACATTTATCCAAAACATTAACAACTTTCATGGATCAAAAATAAAACAGCTTCATTTCCTGATGCTGTTTGAGGGGAAAAAAATTGGTTAGTCCTAAAGAGATACTATTTTTGAAAGAATTTGAGATGGATGTATTACTTTCCAGTTTCCCAACTATGACACATGATCAGTCATAAAACACTCACCAACAAGACGCAACATGTTGTTATTTTTCTTTAGAGGTGTTGGCGGGCAGGTTTTGTTGCCACTGGTTTCCACTCTTTATAAAATCAGGAGCCAATCATTATCTCACAGTTTCCTATTCAACAAAAAAGGGAAAATTATTTTTCCATATACTGGTGTGTCACTCACTTTACCAGCTGTGTATTGTACTTGCATATTCCTGAGTGAATTATTAGGAAACTGTAATTCTGATTAATTTAGGTTAATCCAGCAGAGCACACATGCCAACAGAAGAATTTGATGACTTTGGTGCCTGTTTACTCTTACTCTAATTTTCACTTCAAAAATATAATTAATGCAGAAGTTATGAGGCAGTCTTAATCCATAAGAATCCAGACCCATTATGTCTTAAAGGAAAATTATGAGAGATATAAAACAGACCAAATGGATCACAATAAATCAATTTCTGAAGACTACACAAATTCACACATTGCCACAAGGCAGCACCAGGAAGTTTAATTGGTGTCACTTAGAGTTAGTTCGGGGATAAAGCTGCATGTGGAATTTTCCAGAACATTTACAGGGTTAGTAACACTTATGTCACAATGGGTTCCTGTGGGGAAATTTCATTACACATTTATTCTCCCACAGAGAAAAGCTTTCCTAACACTTCAACTCAACTCAACTCAACTCAACTCAACTCAACTCAACTCAACTCAACTCAACTCAACTCAACTCAACTCAACTCAACTCAACTCAACTCAACTCAACTCAACTCAACTCAACTCAACTCAACTCAACTCAACTCACCTCACCTCACCTCACCTCACCTCACCTCACCTCACTTCACCTCACTTCACCTCACCTCACCTCACCTCAACTCAACTCAATCAACTCAACTCAACTCAACTCAACTCAACTCAACTCAATTCAATCAATCAGTCAGTTTCTATACCTGTTTTCTCCACACTTGGGTCGCAGGGGTCTGCTGGAGACTGTCCCAGTTGTCATCGGGCA
>OOFC01007234.1:12996-50321 GCA_900323345.1 Pseudochromis fuscus
CGACCACCGCGCGCGCTCACAGGGTTTTCCCTCAAACAAGCTTTATGATCTAATGAGCTTGTGATCTCCAACACATCAGCCGCAGCACTGTTAGAAACCACCACTCAATAGACATTCAGTAATGATAGAAAGGATCAGATTACAGCCCTGCACGTCCCACTGATTCGTCCGTGGGGAAATGTTTGCAGAGCATGCAGGATGTTTTTCCTGCAACACCCAAAGGAAAACAAAACAGAGCTTCAAAACTGGAGGAAGAAGTTGAAGGTCTTTTCTGGAAGACACTTGAGCAGAAGTGACACATCATTATGTCAAAACGAAGTTATGCAGAAGACTCAACTTTGTAACTTTACAGTCATAACCTCAGTCATGACCTTTTTTGGCTGTGATCCTTTGTCCTCTTCTCACCAGATTTATGTTGAAGAGTTAAGACATTTCCTCTGTTTGTTATTTGCTCCTCTTTGACAGTTTTTTGATTTCTATTTAGTACTTTTTTCTGTTTTTTTGCTGTGACAAAAGAAGTGTGTAATGAATAAAATTATATCTTTTCACATCTTATCTGGACTCATTTATTTAAAAACAAAAAAAACACATTAATTCGCAAGAAACAGAGCAGATTTTTGAGGAAGGGCAGAAAAAAGATAATTTTTTCTGCTACAGCCTTTTGGTTCCTGGCCCAATTCAGGGAACCACTGATTTATGTTTGTTACGTCAACTTATCTTTCTTATCTTTTTTCTTTTATACAGTGTGTAATATTACAAATATCAACACAAAAACACGCACAGTTCCTGTTCATACTAAAGCAGCGAGTAGTAATTATGTAGGAGGTGGGAAAAAGTTTTATGGTTTTAACATTTACAGATCATAAAACCCCCCTTACTGTCTTTTTGTCTGATTATTAAACACACATAAAACAGATTATGGTCGTTCTTCCTGAACAACCTGAACGACACAGTAACTTCAAACTTCTTTACCTCAATCCTTTCACAAGAACCAAAGTACTTCACTAAATGAATAAATATTTCATTAAATGCATTCAACCTGTCATCTAAAGGCACTTTAAATGCATCAATTTCAGTCAAACACTTAGCTTAACTCTAACTTTTATCTCTTTTTTGATTTGCCTGCTACCTTGTTGAGGCAGTAAAACATTTATAGAAATTAACAAATAATATCTTATTAAAATCTATTTCACATTTAATACACTTTAAATAAAATGTAAACCTTTGTGGTGGATAAAATTTGAATATGGCAAAACAGAATAAATAATGTTGTGGGATACTTTAGTTTTACATGTAGCCAACATTTAGTCACCAGTTTTTTTCACCTCCTATAACATCCAACAACAAATGTCATGAAATACATCAAATGTTCAAATCGATCATGTTTTTAGTTTAAATCCAGAAGCTGCGGGTCAGTATTTAAACTGCGATAACAGGCCGTTAAAACTGTAAAATGTCGCCTGATAATCATTCATTTAAAAGGTCCTTATCATGTTTTTGGATGATTTTTAAAGTGCAGAGCTGTTACCTTCAGTTGTTTATTCACCCAGAGGAATAAAGCCTGCAACCACACGAACAATCATCCATTTAATTTGCTCATGATTGTGCAAAGGGTTTATAAAAAGGCTCAGATAACCTTTCAGCTTTCCATTTAGGTTTTCAGATAGCTCGCTCTGCTTTCCACTCTGCCTCCTTATCTGAGGGGCAGATTGTGTTTTTTATTTGTTTTGGTGCAGATACAGAGACATTCCTCTGGTCTGAACACCACATTTGTCGGCTTTCATCTCTCGTATTGTGCATATTGTTCAATTTGAAGAGGACTATACACTTAATAAGTAACATAGTTCAGCTGGTGACTGTGATCTGCAGTCAGTGCTCTCCATACTCTTTACTCACTTTACAAAATCTTCTTGTTTTTATAGGAGTGGACTGTGGTCACTATTTTCCTTATACCATATCCTGTCCTGCATACAGCCCATTATGTGTTTAAATGCACTGGATATCCCTTAATGAGGGACCTCACACAATGGTAGACATTACTCACTATAGCAGACGTTACTCCTTCAGGGATGAGAAGGCCTTTAGATTGTTCCACTATATAATTTTCCTGTGAACAATACGGGTGAAAAGTTAAGTAATTTCCTCTTTTAAGATATATCATCATTTATAAGATCCCACACTTCTCACACCTGTCCACGCAGCATGTTCGTGCACCTGTAAAATGTTTACAAGAGACTAAAGTTCATCTCAGCAATAAAACAGAGACAGGCGGAAACACACGCACACATCATAACATCTTCTCTCAAACATATGTGTGAGTATTCACACACTCTTCAGCTGTTGTCAACAAACCCACAGCTGGAGGTTGACAATGGCTCGCAAACCTCTGAGAGGTCAGGCCGTCACCGTACTGTGGATGTGTTTTCCACAGAAGATCATTTTAAATCCTATGAAGTCAACATAATCCTGTTTCTGTGGCAACAGCATCCACGGTTGTCGGGCAGCTGGGCAGAGGCGTCTCCAGCTGAGGGTCCTGCCAGGTACTGATGTGAGACATCTGCGTCATCCGACTATAAATAACCCACCGTGTGGCAGCTGTGCATCCTGGGAGCAAAGCCAGCATTTACCTGAATGTGAAACACTTAGGGACGAGAGAACAATGACGGCAGATAAATGTCAGTCCACTTGACATTCTCAGGTTCCCTCACAGTCCCATGACACAGGCAGTCATTCTGACTAGTGGAGGCAAACACATTCATGCAGTGGAACAAAAGTGCTTAATAGTAATTTAGACAAAATGCCAGTATCCATACACCAGCTTTGTGTTTCATTCCCTGTTTCACCTTTTGTTAATTCACGTCAGTGTTACTGTTACTGGATCCTCTGTTTATCCCTGTGTTGACATCCTGCTGGAGCCATGACAACTGAGACTGTGAGTCTTGTAGGCGTGGTGAGATAGCCTGTATTTAAACACACCTTTAACAAATGATGCATTAGGCCGGCGTATGTTCCAGTCATTACCATGATCAAACATTAGGAACCAATCTGACAGTCTTGAGTACATATTATTAGACGTTAAATTAAAGCCCATCAAAGACGTTTATGGATTTTTCTTCCTTTTTATCAGGATGGAGAGGCTGACAAAGGACTGTGATTTTTATTGTTGGTCTTCTCAAATGTCTCTGTCAGTCTTTGCCTCATGGGCAGTGACAAGAAGAGGAACAATGTGGTGAAGTGGGCCTCTCTCAGGTGCGGGAATATGATTGGACGTCACAGCGTGTTGTAAAAGTGTGGCTGAAAATCGATGTTGCCAAACAACGAGCACCGAGGTGTCACAATGATCAATTGTGTGAAGACAGATAACACTCCGTCTGTCACGCTGGATGAGTTGTGAAGCTCTTTTTCCTACTTGTCCGACAGGGCTCCTACAATCTAAGTGAAATATTTGCCCAAAAGGACTTCATTCATTCCATACTGAGCACATTCAGACACGTTACACAAGAAGACCAAGTGTTTGCTATATTTAGGGTGTGCGTCATGTGTAAGTTTGGACAGTGCTGCCATAGCTAAAAGAGTGATGCAGCTGCTGCTATTGCATTGCATGTGTGACACTACAGTGCATGCGCAACTTTGAGTCAAAACCAAGTCTTTTCTTGTTTTTAAGGATCAGTCTGCCACCATCGCCCGTGACCTGCCTGTACGAGCAGGTTGAGTTGACCAGTCAGCCTGGACACCGAGGGCCTTCCTGCTTCCTGATAGAGGGAATATGCGATAAGAGCCAGTTGACATATCTGACAAATCTATGGCTCGGTGTAGCGAGGTTACGCAAGCAGTGGTTCTACTGACGTCAGATGCTCTCCGCTGCGTGCTTGATTGATTACAGTAGTGCTACGCAAGGCAGGCCTGAGTGCTGCTTTAAAAAAATAAACACACCAAAACACACTAGAGATTCAAGAGGCATCATGCTGTGCATACACTCTTCCCTCTATCCACACCTGCACTGTCAGATACAAAAAGAACAGCAATAAAACATTGTGAAAAAGTAAACACATACCGGTACAAAAAGCTGGTTTGTTGATTTAAGTTGAGTGTCTTTGTTAGACTGAAATTAAACCTTAACATTATAAGTTTGTTACTTCTGGCTTAACCATAGACATTTTTGACCAGGGCTCAAGCATGAGGCCAATGTAGAAGTGTGAAAAAGTGCAATACTCCCAACGACCACTAGATGCTGGCTCATTAAATACTCAGTCAATAAAAATTTTTCTGACACCATTAGCTAAACTCAACTCTTCTTATTAGTGATCTGGTGGTCCATCTGAAAATAACTAATCAGATATTGGACATCAAAAAGAGAAATATTTAGGGGTGTGGTTAATTTGATTGAATGAACTTGAGTTTCATACACATTGTAGCATACTCAGGTTCAAGGGTCAAGCCCACTTCCTCATTCATCCCTTCATATTCAATCATGGTCTCTTCTGACTCCAAAAAACAAAACAAAACAACAAAAAAACATAGTAATGTTAAGTTAAGACAATCTCCTGACTTCAATATCCTATGAACATTTGGGTTTAATGAGCTAAAGCCAGAGTTGAAATATTTCAGAATCAGTCACAGAATCAGCTGCTGCCTTCACATCATGTTTGTCAGGGTTTCTGTTTGAAATCAGTTAATAAATGTATTATCTATGTTATACAAGTCATAGTTGTGCCATTTTCCCGGCAGTCACTGGGAGTAGAAAGGTTATTGCATAGCTGAAGTGCTCGAAAGCTCAACAGTCAAATATAGTCTTTGACTGTGTATTATGTAAGACCTGTCTCACTTTACTCTCTGAATGGGGAGAAAGAAAAAACCTTTGACTTATGCTGGAGTTGTGAGGTCAACTTCAAATCACTGTGAATTTATAAGGTATCCAATAAATCCAAATCAGACATAATTATAGACAAAGGGGTTTTTTTTAATAAAGAAAAAACCTTATGCGACGTAAAACTGAAAACTGAAAGAAAGAAAGTGTCAGCATGTTATACGCATATTTTCTACTCTCAGCTAAACTCATGGATATCTCCACACATGCGACTTATTCCTAATAAAAGAAGAGTCTGTGTATGAGAGAGGAATGTATGGGACCGGTAATAAAACACCCTCAGCTCCTTCTGTACGTCTGGGACATGGTAACTTGGACAGCTTCCCTGACTGGGGCTTAAATCTCATTGGTTTAACCCACCCTAATAAGACATGAAGGGTCCTCAAATGTTGCAAATGTCCTTGTCAAATATGATACAAAACAAAAATAACCCTCCATCTTTGGTGTTGGTATATGATCCCCTGATCAGATTCAACCCAACTACAGGGATGTAGAAATAAGCCGACAGCTGCCCGCAACCTGCAGATGCTGCTGAGTCAACAAATCTAACCATAAAAGCGTATAAAATAAACATGTTCTGTAATTTTCTCAACACATGTGCTTGGTGTGGACATTTTATATTAAAAGCTACCAGGGGGAAAAAAAGAACTGGCTGCTTTTGCTCTCTGGTGTATTTACCAGAAGTGAGAGGGATCCCCTATTTAGCAGTGAGCTCGGATTTCATTCCCAGAAATCCTGCTGCTCCCATCCAGTAGCTGACAGAAGAAGTTTGCCCGAGGGAAGATAAAGTCAGAGAGCAGTTCAGCGGATACCTTCTGGGTTAAGAGATGACGAGCAGTTCCCCCCAGAAACTCTGTTCGTTAAGGTCGTGATCACAGCAGCACAGCTTCACTCATGTAACTGATGCTCCTCGACATGTGAAAACCGGTTTTATCCAACCCGTCGATCAGTTTAAAACCGAGCAAGTAATAAAAATATGTCAGCAGCAGCGTCTCTGATCACGATCCAGACGTCTTAAATCTTCCTCTTGGAGGGATTATGGGATCGGGCAAAAAAGTGAATCCCATCATACTTCAGGTCAAAGAGGACCAGCTGCATGTTTTGAGAACAACAAGAACTTTTATGATCTAAAAAAGGACAAAGTACACCGAGAAGAAAAACAGGCGTTTATGAATAGTGACATAACAAGCGTTTAAACAAAAACAAACCTGGCTTGTTTGCTGTCATTTAAAGATGAATGTGAGGTTTGTCGGGTAAAAGGCTTGAGATTTATGTAGTGCTGTAAGTGAAAGCAGGCAGGCGGCAGTTATGGTGCACACATGGTCAAAAGGTGCTCTCAGTTACATACTGTAGAGCTATGAGCTGCAAGTGGAAAGCAGACATTGTGCTCCATGTATTAGATCAACAAACCACTTCACCCCACGGTCACAAAAACATTTTACTGTACCGTTAACAAACCCTGTGGCCTGTAGTTATTTGCTGTGGAGCATCTCTCTCTGTGTCCTTTTGCAACCTTCCCCTCTTTACATAACTTACGTAACAAAGGCAAACATGATAAGCTATATGGAGCATCTAACCTGATCTTTCTACGTACCGCTGAACTGACCTGTGCTATTAGTGAAACAAGCTGGGGCTGTGCCTGGTCATGTCCTTTCAGTGACTCAGCAGCCTCTATCTATCTACTGTCACACCGCCCTGCCTCTTTTCCCCGTCTCACTTTATTGTCATTGCTACATAAACCGGGGTCGTGACCAAGTACATGAAGTTCACTGGACTTTATCAGTTATTGCACAACTATTATCTGTACATAACCAGATTCTTACATATGGCTGCTGCTCCGTGATCTCGCTGCCATGCATTCAAACTGACTTCAGTGAGGAGTCAGTATGAAAGTAAATGCATTAAAAACACAGCAAAGATAGTGTTACATTGTTTTAGGTTACACTACTTAATTATCATTCCTATTTCAGTATTAAAGTATCAGCAGACTTTTAATTATGTTGCAACAATACAAATATGTAAGGTAAAATAGAAAGTAAGCAATAAATAAGTAGAAAGCGCTAATATGCAAAATATTAAATTGCACTAAAAAAGGCTCAAACTGATTAATATAAATTATTTAGATTAAATCTATCATACAGTTCACATGCATATACACTTTTTCCAAATAAATGTAGATACAAAAGATAATGTTTTTAAGAATTTATAATGTGTTTTTAATATTATATTTCATTACTTTTCAGTATTAATGCTCCTGATTCAAGATGCTCACAGAGTGATGTTGACAGAAAGAGGACATAACATGTGCACGATCATGATCATCAAAATATTATTTACAGAAGGCGTCTGCCCCTGGAGACACTTTAAAAAATGAGTTTATCTGCAGGTGAGAGCTGGTGTTACGAGGAAAAATGACTTGTGAGCAACCGAAGAATTTTTCAGCAGATTAATTGCAGTCATATCAAACAGTCTTCATGATAATGGCTGCTGTGATAAGGTCTGACCCTGTGGTACCTTGGTACTCTAATCCAGCTCCATGGCACATATTCAGGTTTCCATAGGGAGATCTTTCCACTTCGCCACACAGGCCTGACATTTTTTCCACTGCAGGATGCGATAATATTTCATGTCTTTTACTTATTTACTAATCTAATCTATACGCTGACTGAAATACCAAATGCTGCACTTTTAAAGGGGACATATTATGGAAAATCCACTTTTTTAAGTCTTTTAATTGTATTGTTTGGTATTTTTTCTCACCTCCAAGCCCATTAACACTGAGATTTTAAAACCATCTCATTGTTGCCTGAGCTGTTTGAAGAGAAATACCTTGGGTAAAACGAGCTGTTCTGGAGTCTAATCAACTGTGATGTAACAATATATCAGACGCTGCATCAGCCAATCCCTCCTGAATATCCCACGTGGTCTCCCACAGCGTCGGATCCACTTTCTTGGATTTTTCCTTTGCAAGAGAAGTTTGGCCGTGACATGAGTGTAAAAACCCACACATTTCGTTATGCAGTCTCCAAGCCTCAAAGCGGAGTCGATTATTCTCATTTTCGTTTACTCGCGTTGTGCTGGTTTCCTGGTTACAGCGACAGCATCCTTACGTCAGTGCAGAGCAACGGAGGGGAGCGCCTTAAAGCAACAGGCGCCTAAAAACAGCCTGTTCTGAGGAGATGTGATGCCGAGTGTTTTTGAGGGAGATTAAAATACAGGATCAAAGTGGAGCTTCACCAAGAAACTTCACAGACATGTTCTAGAGGCGTATAAGACTTATTTAAACTTCCTGAAAACTTGTATAATATATCTCCTTTAAAGATGTGGTAATCTTGGGGGATTTTTTTATTATTTTTGTGATATGAGAATAATGACTGTTAATATGGGGATTATATCTAACAACAAGGACAGTTGCTGTTATGTGTCTAACGCAACCATAGAGCTGTAGCCCTGCACTAACTCTCTGACCCTTCTTTAAGCAAGGTGTCCAGGTGAAGCTGACACCAGCCACCATGCCTAAACACACAGATAATTAATATCCGCCCATGTTACACCCAAAGGAATTTGCATAAAACCCTGGACGCAAATATGTGCATAAGCACTGAGCAAACTCTGCACATATGTACACTGATGAGGTTGTACACCTCTATACCACAACAATAAAGCACTGGCAGGTGAGCGTGTAACACTGAGGATGTCAGGATACAAAGGCACCTGTCAATGTGGTGGCAGCAGATCTTAAAGTTGATGTGTTGGAAACAGAAAAACTGGACGTTTGAGAATCTGAGCAGCTTTGACAAAGCAAATAAGAAGATTGGGTTGGAGCATTTCCAAAAAGACAGGTCCTCTGGGGTGCTCCCGGTATGCCTCGATTATCACCACACACTGTATATACAATGGTCAAAGCCAAGGTGACATCACACATTGGTTTGTGACCCTTGACCCAAGGACACAGCTCAATATGTACGAGACTCGAGTTCATTAAATCAAACTAACCAGACCCCTAAAAATCCCTCTTTTTGAAGCCTAATATTTACTTATGTTTTTTTTTTTTCAAAACAAACGCTGACTTCAGTCAATGACATAAGAATGACTTAAAATGTATCTGAATATTCATGATTTGAATTTAAGTCAATTGGAGTGAGAGTTTTTTTGAAGCCAGCCTCTAGTGGCCATTGGAAGTATTGCACTTCCACATCAGTCTAATTTGTGAGTCCTGGTTGCTTCATCCAGCACTCCTGCACAGAAGTGTTGAGGAGCATGACAAACAAGTTTTGGAGGGATTTTGGAGGCCAAGTCAACATGTTAAACTCTTTACATAGGTTTTATATATAGGATGGACGTAGCCACCATGATGTCACCCACTGGTTTGTGGAGTAGCCAGATGTTTGGCATTCTGCTGTTGCCATCTCAGTTTTTTTTTGAGCCAGAAATTAATATATATGTATAACAGGGAGGAGCTGAGGAGTAGAGAGTCTTACGAGTCTAACAACAAAGACACTCTGTGAGACCTTTCAATCAAGCCAGACACGCTCCCAAATATACCTCTTTCTGAGACTTTATTTTGAAATAAATTTCAGATGGTCCACCAGGACACTGATGAGAAGATTTAATAACATCAAATGACTTAAATTAGTAGTTCATGAGTAAGTTTAATGTTTTGAATGGAAGTCTAATGGAGCCACATCTTTTTGGAGCCTGCATCTACCAGAAGTTGGTGGTATTGCATTATTTGACACTTCTGCTTTGGCTCACTTTTCCAATATGGCGGCTGTGTCTATCTTTTACATCCAGGTGCTCACTCTGCCTCCAAATTCCTCAGATATCAATCTGATCAAGCATCTGTGGCGGCCTCACCTCACTACACCATCTGCTGCCAACATCTTTGGGATACCACAGGACACGTTCAGAGTTCTGTCAAAGCCTCAACGTGTCAAAGCTGTTTGGTGGCATAAGAGGGAATCATGTTAAGCAGGTGGTTTTAATGTTTTGGTTGCTCAGCGTGTTTTATGAAGAACTCATTAGGTAGTGGTTTGATTGACAGGCCTGTTCCCCAATGATTCCTGAGGTTCAGTCTCACACAAACTAGGCAGCACCATTGGGTTGGGTCAGACTCTTCCTCCCTCCTCCCTTCATATCCAAATATGGTCACATCTGGCTCCCAACAACCAAGATGACTACATTCAAATGCCGATCTCCTGGCGAGTTCACGAACCAAAGGGTGACAGCAAGTTAGTTTCAGCTCAGATGCAAGGGTTACAATATTTTTAGTGTCACTTGTTAGGATGTCAGATACTTTCTAGTTATGTTGAGGACATCTTGCAGAATACTTCAGACATTTTAACCACCATATGCATGTTACTCATGGAATTCAGTTGTTTCATGTTTCACTGGCAGTGGCAACAAATTGTGCTCGCTAGCAGCTGCAGCCTCCTGCAAGCTGGTTTGTTCTGCTCAGCTCCGGGTTAATTATATCCAGCTTCACTGACCAGTATAGAGACGCACTTTTAGCTCAGCAGTGATGCTGACAGCGGCCCTGACTGTGAGTCACCTGTTTTGCACACAGAGGTACTTCACTTCTCCTCTGGTCAGACCAGAGAGCGATGAGAAAAAGACTTGTGAGAGTGTGACACACAGCTGCACACATGACAGCAGAGCCAAACGTGGCTCGGAGAAGAGGAACAAGTCGCAGTTAATCACATAGTGGATGACAGCCAGAGGTAAAACGGTAATGGATTATTTGAAGAGTTGGAATTTATTAGTTTGAAGTGAAAGAGCTGGCTTTCCCTCCTGTCCGGTTTCTGTTTGTTGCTCATGGATTATTCTAAGAAACAAGAAGGAATCAGTAGAGTAAAAGTTTTGTTTAGGCTGAGTCGACATAATGATCACATATCTCGTAGAACCTACAAACTTTATCCAGTCCACTCATGTAAAAGTCTTGTCTAGACTTCCCTCATTTTGCGAAGTAAATTTAAGCAACCTATTTTTTTGTTGTTGTTTTAAATTTAAATACATGCTTTTATTTTGAAAACTAGCAGTAAAGCAGGGCTCTCACCCCTGCAGACTGGGTGGCCTTCTCTGTCTCTGTGCCACACCAGTTGGGGTTAAAGACCATGATACACTCCAGCAAGCGAATAATCACCAGCAGCCAGCGAGGACTCAAATACTCCTCACGTGCTTACGAATAAACCCACAACACACACAGATGACCTGATGCTAGCTTTGTCAAACGTCAGCAACAATATTCAAACTCGTCTTCGGGTTGTTTGCTCCTTTAAACATTTTTCTTTTTTGGTCTTCACCGAGATGGAGGGCTGTGGTCAAAATGCAACACAGCTGCTGAGGTAGTGATGCTTTGGCTCTTTCCTTCTTCGAGATACTGATCCAAATTTCTGAGCATCTGCTTCATGTTAGCCTAAGATACACAGGTTGCCATACTGACATGCCGAAGTCCTTTGAAGTAAAATGGGGTAATATGTATATATACGCAACTTCAAGAAAAATTCATTAAGGTTTTCATATTTCACGGTAAATACGTTGTTCTGTTGCCCAATGTTCTGTATGTTGCAAGCGTGACGTCCTTCATCTGAATCCTGTGAGAGCTTTAGGATATTTATTCATTCGTCTTTTTTTCAATTTGCACAGTAAAAAACAAAGAAGAAACTAATTATTTTAGCTCATAGTATTATCTTTAAAAGCTGAATAGCACTCACCTGTTGGTTTGTGGATTTGCAGAACTTTGGCATTTGAACGTCGCCATGTTGGTTGTTTGAAACCAAACGTGACCATATTTGGGTATAAAGGGAGTAGTGAGGAGGCGGGTCTAACTTATCTACCTGCCCAATGTGTATGAGCCTTGAGTTCAGATCTGGTCCAATTTGAGATCAGACCTGTCAATCGTACTAACAATGCACCTAAATCTTACTTTTTTTAAGCCTAATATCTACTTAATTGAGATTTTTTTTTTCAGATGGACAAGACTTAACTTAAGCTAATGACAGAATGATTTATACAACACAAAAAAAAGGACTGAGTATTTCATGATATTGCATTTTTTGCATTGGCCCTTATTTTTGAGACCATATTACTTTGTCCGTTTCTATACAGTCTGTCACATACAGACATGCCTTCAATAAATAAATAAACTTCTGAAAAGATAAAAGGGCCTTGAAGCAACATTTTTACTTTCCAGTAAACAGCAGGGACAGCTGAATGTCAGTAATCTTCAGCCTCAGCTGCCGAGGTCCATTCATCGTGACATTGTGAACACTGGCCTTCAGGATGTTTCTCCAATTTGAATTTCAATAATTACAGGGAAAAAAGTCTTCATTAAAAGCAGAATGCTGGGCATGGAATAAATGTGTTGTCATTAGAAATGCCAAGACAGCAATTAACCACGCTCTGAAAGATATTTCTTTTTGTTGGGCGATTTACAAGAATAGAAAACCTCTAAGTTACATTGTAAAATACATAATCGGATTTGGTGGAAGTGCGTCTCAGGGCAGATGGAGTGAGAACAGAGCAAAATGTGATAATATCAAAATATCTTTTTGACAAGTCTTCTCATGAGTTCTCTGTACCAAAGACAAATCAGCACACATAAATTCCTAAGCCATCTTTCAGTGCAGGTTGGTGTCAGCTGTTGTCCACACGGTGTGTATCTGATGAACTCGCCTCACACACTTTTTGTTCTCACTGGATGTCTGCCTGTCCGAGCACATGTGGCTAACATGCATCTCTTCATTGTTTCCATGAGGGAGCTGTCAGAAAGAATGAATCCTGTATGCACCACAATATATTCTGACGTGAGTGTGTTTAAAGTCAGCAGAGTTTGTTGAAAGTCAACACAGGATTTTCAGATTTTCGGTTTGGAAAAAAAAGAACCAAAAAAGCCCAAGTCAACAAAACTGATCATATTTATTGACCAAATGTTACAGTTCCACTGTTACACCCTACAAAATACAAACAAGTTTGTCCGTACAAGCACTGCTTGTAATTGTCTACACAACCTATGGGTCTTGATGCAGACTGATAAATGAATGACCCACTGACTATGGCAAAGTGGTTCTTCACAAACTCACAACCTATGTACAGCTTCAAAGCTCACTTACAAAAAAATAAATAAAACATCAAAAAGGCCTTTCTCCTAATGGTTTTCACATTACTAAACGGTTGTCTAGACTGAAATCAATATTCACATCCTGCCCCCTAGTGGCACAAACTCCGTTCTGCCTCCAGAAACTGTACTCCACCATCACAGGAAGGAGGATTAAGTTTCATGCTGTAAGAGATGGGAAAAGGTCACAGCCATGAAAAGAGGCCTCATCAACATTCCTGAAACATTATTCTGCTTGAAACAGTCCATACGTCGAGTCTGTGCTGTAACACACTGTAACACACTCAGGACAGGCGATGTACAGTCGATGTGCCCTGAGGCAAAGAAAAAGTCGATGCACTGAAAGCATCTCGGTAGATTACCTTACAGTAGATAGCATGTCTGTGCTAAATTTACTTTAAATACTTTGTTTGGATGTCCAAAATATGAAATAAATTGGACATAGATGCAATTTCTGTTTCTTAAACATGAAAAAAACTGCTCCATTTTATTTGTTTTAAATATTTTCTTTCAATTATAAAGTTCAGAGTGACACACCTCACAGAAAGAAAAGATATTTGACATTTCTAAGAGCATCTGATGTGGAGAACATGCAGAGCTAATTACAAAAAACATAAAAAAATGAAAATAAAAACTGCACCTTGCACCCTCCCTCAGACTGTGATTATTCATTTATCTCCAGACTGTCACCCGATGACACTGGGACGATGTAGATCTAGATGGCGGGAGATGAAAAGACAGAACATGAGGCTAAAACTGTTGAGTTGATCATTCTGAAGTGGCTCACTATCCAGAGCGTGCCAGTTCAGTCAATCAAAAGCTTTTCTTTTCTTGCATCCACAGTCAAAACGTGAGCATCCCCAGATTTTAATACCCATTTGCATAAGACTTGAGCAGGAACTTAAACACAGAGGTTCTGCAGAAGGTGTGGAGGCAGGTTCTGGGTGTCTTTTTTAAAAAAAGGTGTTTAAAAAAATATCTCTATATTGTGCTTCCAAGTGTTACTAAGATTCACCTCCGTTCTGAAGGACACATACAGCAGGACACTGGTGATATAAATTAATCAAATACTCACAACCACATCTTGAGAAACTAAATTGCAACATGCGTCACGACCACCAAGATGAAAAAGTGTCTTTGTAACCTTTGCAGCGTTGCGTGCAGCAGGATGAGTCCACTGAGACGCCTTCTGGTGACGAGCTCAGTGCAGCGGGTTGAAGCCGATGTCGGGTGCGTCGCCCAGGATCAGGGTGGTGCGGCTGAGCGACGGCGATGGAGAAGCCAGACGGAAGGCTGGATTGATCGAGTGCAGAGAGTCCCTCTTGTTGCTTCTGCTGAATGGAGGACAAGGGGCGGCTGCAGATTTTCTGGCGGTCTGTCTTGAGCAGCCGGCGGAGGGTGAAGGCTCTGCGGTTGGTGCTGCGGTGCTAGAACTCTCCAGGACCAGAGGGGTGGTCTTTGGGGTCCCGGGGGGGCACAGAGCATGAAGGTCAGAGGAGTGGACCATCCTTTCCAGCATGTCCTTTGTGCTCTGAGTGCACTGTAGGGGGAAAAAAAAGTAATCAAGAAAAAGGCTGGAGCACATTGTGTCATGAAAGGCCAGGCAGCTGTGACACAACAGTAAAAAAAACAGGACAAGCGTGTACAGAAAGTTCTGCAATATGATTTAAAGGATTAGTTCTGTGAGGACAGTGAAAGCAATGCTGATGACGGTAGTTGAAATATTCAAAATGAGGAAGCATGGAGGAAGAAGTGAGTTAGATGCAGACAAATGCATTTAGAAGGCAACCATATACAAACAGGAGTACAGAAAGATTGAGATGTGAGTGGAGACACTGCTTCCTCCTGTGTTTCTTCTGGGAAAAAAAAGACGGGAGATACAGTTTGTGCAGACCTGTATTTGTCTGTGTCACCGTGCATGCACAATAACACCACAAAATCTCATCTAACTAGAGGACAGAGAAGGAAGACCATCAGCCTTTAAAAACAAACGGTGCCATCCAAGCACTGAGTGAGTGAGCCAATGTTAATGAGAGGAAGAATGAATGGTAGTGAAGCATGCACACAAGTAATCCACAGACCAATCACAAGAGCGGCCTCAACAAAAGAAAAGAGCTACTGCAACCCGCACTCTGAGTACAATATGAGAGAGGATGTAGTGAATGGTGAATGCAGAGATGTTGTGATTGGTTTAATGTTGGACCCTAGTCTTACCATCGACCGTCTACATGCAGCAGTGCGCTTCAGGCTGTGCAGGATAAAGAAAAATCCTGACAGTTCTCCTCCTAGCAGGGTGGAATGGATACAGTACAACACTGAGTGTCAAATCTTAAGTCAGAGACACATAAGTATAAATGTTCATTAGACATAAACCTGCTATGCACTAACACACTTCTTCTGAAATACAAAAAAAGAATAATCTCAGACAGTACGTGTGTTTTTATAAATGTTTTAAAATCATCAGTTAGACACATATGCACTTAAAAACTGTGAACTCAAAACCAGAGACCAGAATAAGAAATGTTTATTTTCCTATTAAAAAAAATACTTGTTGTATATGCATCAAAAATAGAAATTGTTTTAAGAAAATAAGACAATGTAACAAAGTACACATCTGCTATGTTGATGATACTGACACAAATTAATTCAAGACATGTGACAAATGATTGATGAGAAAGTGCTGATCAGTCCAACACATTTACTGTTTTCATGTTCTAATAAAACACTGTGTGTGCATTAACCTTCACTACAACATACAAGCAAACTCAGTAGTTCAGTAACACGGAGGTAGAGGCATCAACATGCTGAAGTCAAGCAAACAAGTTACAAATCAACTATTAAAAAGTGCAACAGTTAGAGTGTTGTACTGTCCCACAGAACAACGGGACCATCACATCCACTCTTTAAACTCTCTGCCCACTGTTCTCACACTTAACTGCTCAGTGATGACAAACAGTTACAAGTGACTTTCAAGACATTTTGTTCTAAAGCTCAAAGAACAAATGACGCAGGTGATGAACGACCTCCTCAGTGTTTGCTGTTCAGTGCCAGCTCGATTTGGCCGAGTTCACCGTTTCTACTGTGATCATTTGGCTTTATATTGTGTCAGTTCTGAGCCATCAAAACTCAGAACTAGTTAAGTTGTTATGGTCAACTCATTGACTATTTAACAGGTCATTCAGCGTAAAAAAAAAAAATACAATAAGATAAAATAAAAATACATGGCATTCTTTCTGTTTCAAAGATAATACATAGGTACACATTGCATGAAGTCAGGTCTACTTGAGGGACTGAAGCTGAACTCTGGAGGATGATGTTGCGTACACAGAGTGGAGAAGGCACATGGTGAGAGGGGGGGGCTAACAACAACACAGGACCTATGAAACAGTCAGGACTTGGAAGGGACCACAAGCTGTTTCATCCTACCATGTTTGTGTCGTTCTTGGTGGAGAAGGGGGGCAGCTCGATCTCTGAGGCAGAGGCAGTGGGGATCACCTCATCGGGAGGAACGAAACCTCTTCTGTCGATCAGACTGGGGAACAGAACAGACGAATGTGTTGCAACCCACTTAAACACAGTCAACAGATGCAAAGGAAATTCAGAGAATTGTTTCCAAACATGTTAGAAAATGAAAAGCTGAAAACCATGTAGGAATGAATGGGAGTCAATGACTTTTGTATCAGTATGCTAGGTAATGTTTCTACATTTTAGAGAAGGTGAATCCACTAATGTGACTATAGATGTTGTTGCCTTGCATCATTGTAATGTAATGTATTGTTCCCTGACCAGAGTCCATAGTAAAAAAAAAACAAAAAAAAACACTGCTACCATGACACAGTGTTGCCACCATAGTACTGACAAAGAATCCTTTTTACTGTAACTGAATACATGTTTCCAGACTAACAGGGCATTCAGACCAAACACGTCGCAAATTTTCATCACACGTGTACTCGTGACAAGTACTTGTGGACATGTGCAGGCGATTTCACCACACACAAGTAACAGCCAATAGGAGCACTCCTTCCAGTAATTGCCGCTTCAACCACTTCCACCGTCAACAATGAACGGCACATTGCTGCTTTTCCCTGTTGTTGAAATCCCAGAAAGGGAGAACAACTGCTCCTCTTCTTGGTACAGAGTTAAAGTTGTATCATAAATCTCTGAACGGACACAGACGGTGACAATAACCTCATCCTCCATTACTGTTCAGCGATGACGGGGAAATCACTCAAGTTAGAACTTTTTCAACTTGCGCAATGTGAGTTTCAGGTCTATTCTCATTACTGGTGCGACTTGATACGAATTTGCATCTCTTCCCATTCACTTATTATGTAATTGTGTTGTGCGACAAATTTGCGACGCGTTTGGTGTGAATGCAGCGTGAGCTGTTGAGTTGATGAGTGAAACATGGGGTGAACTTCAGAGGATACAAGAGAAAAATGTGCAAGATGATGATGATGAGGTTGCTGAACTCACCTCGGGGGCATAGGGCCACATAATGTCACACAGCAGTTAGTTATAATACTGTTGTAACTGTACGGGTTCCCAGACTCATCTGCACCTCTTTTACTTGACCAGGATCCCTTTATCTGCACAATGAACAAGAAAGCAAGCTGTCAGCGGCTATTGCGTATTTAAACACACAATGAACGTCAGTCATGAATTCACCTTTGACATATTGGAATATCATTACTTACATCTTCATTTGTGGTGAGGTTAGAGGCTACTAAGTAAGTATGGAAGCCTGAGAGGCCAAGAATAGACCAGATGGAGAAGAAACAAATCACCAACTCCACCACAGTGCACGAGAAACAGTCAAGGCATAACATCACAGTTTTCAATGATAACTAAAGACGCATGACAAGGAGAGCTACCTGATTAACATCTAGGATAAGAACATGTGCGTGTAAGTTGTTGTCCCTCTTCAAATCCCAGTCATTACTTACTGAAATAATAACAACAATAATAATAATAATGATCACCTGAGTCTCACTGTCATCTCAAAATTTAAATATAAAAATAACTTGTTAGATCATCTGCTCCAAAATAAGAGGAAACATTCTATATATAGTCTCTGAAATCAGAAACATGTGCACTCAGATTCAACACACAATAACATCATTTCCTGCATATCATGAGAAAACTTTTCCATTCCCTCTTTGTGAAAAACAAATCTAAACACTCTGCAGTCACACACCTCTATATTTGTTTAGCCACTGACATCATCTCACAAGATCATGAGGCAGCGAACCTACTACTGGAAAGCCATGCGCTGAAAAGCACTTGCTCTATGCATGTTAACTCTCTGATCCTATTAACTGTGGGCTTAAGGTGAGGAGCAGCAGGAAATGTCTTGTCAACACTATAACTTCTGCTATTTCTTGGCACAAACCAGTAGCCAAACCAAGCAGATCTCTTCAATTTTATAAACAAGGTGATGGTTTGTAAATGTGGTCTAATCAAAGGATATCTTGCAGGGCTTTCTTGAATGGCTTGAACGATGCTTTTACCCGCTTGAGAACCTGGAGAGAAAACACATAAGAAACCACACATGACTGCAACATCATGCAACTACTGAGTGCATTTATGTGCTCTGACAGAGTGAGAATACTTACGCAGAGTAATGTGTGTGATGACGCAGCCAAATATGAAAGATGTTAGAAAAGACAGCGAGATGATGAAGCTGTAGAAAAAACGGTAATTGCGTTTTCCCACACAGTTTCCCACCCATGGGCAGTGGTGATCAAAGCGTTCTAAGGGGAATGACACAACACATAACAGAGGTTAGAGACATGTTTACAGCAGGTTTTTAAAGGGTTAATACCACAGACTGTATATACAATGGGCAAAGCTAGCGTGACATCACCCGCTTGTTTGTGAACTTATATTTTTAACCAAGGAGTTTAGCGTTTGAACGTCATCATGTTGGCTGTTTGGAGCAGAAGTGATCACATTTGGATATGACGGAGGAGTGAGGAGGCGGGTCTCTGGATTGAACTCGAGGACGCTACCCAATGTGTATGAGTCTCAAGCTAGGGTTTTGACTCACTGGAAACTAGGACTGTCCATCAAAAATCTTCCTCTTTTGAAAGCCTAATATCTAGTTCACTAAAAAAAAAAAAAAATTGATGGACCACCAGTTCACCAATGAGATGCGTTGACTTTAGCTAATGACATCAGAATAACTTGTGAAAAAAAGTTACTGACTGAAAGTTTCATGATTAAAAATGAAGATTTTTTTTTTTAACTGAGGTCAACTGGGGCTAGAGTTTTTTGGAGCCAGCATCTAGTGGCAGTCAGGAGTATTGAGTTTTATTTGCATTTCTACACTGGTCTCATGTTTGAGACTTGGTTTCTTCGTCCATTTTGGTGTACAGTCTATGGTTAATACCCAACATGTAAGAGATTCTTCATTTCAGTGACACTGGGGCAATAACAACACTATAAAGTCACTCTAAAATGTACTGTAGCTGCTCATTTATGAAAGGGATTATTTTATCTGGTTAAAATTAAAATTCTTGGAAGGTTTGTTGACTGGCATGAGCTGTCAATGTAAGGTAAAGGTGTTAGTATGAGGAGGAGATATTTTTAAAATGGTAATATTACTGATATCATTGAAACATTTCACAAATTACATTGTAAATACAAAAAAGTAGATTGATATAGGAAGGTTGGTTGCACAATGGAAATTCACAGAAACCCTCCATGGAATTAGTATAGTATGCTAATATGAAAATAGTGCTACATTTAATTACTGTAATGGAATAAGTGGGGACTTCCCGCCACTTCCTTACCAACACAGTTGTCACACAGGCTGCAGTGGGAGGTCCGAGGAGGGCGGAACATTTTACAAGTGAAGCAGTATTTGAGCTTCACCACCTGCTGGTTGATAAGGATCTCCTTGGTCCGCGGAGGGGGGCGATACGTAGAGGATCCTGAGGTATCTTAAAATAGACAAGCACAAGGCGGGAGACTCTCTGAGACTTTCACATGTTATTAAACCAGTCCACCCAACAGGCTAACACATGCTAAAAGTCAGTGATAAATAAACATGAATCAAACTATGCCTGTTTGTGGTGCTCTTCAGCATCACAGAGTAAGCTGCTTAGGTCTTGGTCTGCAGTTCAACAACAAGCATGTCCCTCAGAGATCCCCCATATGGCAAAGCTCTTTTACCCCATCTGTCCCAGTATGAGCATGCAAGTCCAGCCAAGAGCCTCACCTATCTGCCTCTCTATGTCTGCAGCTTCTTCTGGGGTGGCCCTGGGTAAAATGCCTGGATCTGTAAAGCTGGTTCTCAGTAGGGAGATGACCACAAACACAAAAAGCACCCCACCGATCACAGGTATGAAGACTGTCAGATGCTCCACCAGAAATGGGCAACTATAAAAGAAACAAGTTTTAGTCCTCCAACACATTAAGCTAAAACACATTTTGAAATATACATAAATAAAGCAAGCATATAGAATTTACATCCACGTCGGTAAAGCCCTGTCGTGTTGCGTTCAGGATTCTCTGGTAAGAAACATACGAAGGGAAATGTGTATTTACTCACTCGAATGCAAAGAAAAGGCCACAAGTGACAACAATAAGGCCCAGTGTCAGAGGAAGGACACCACTCTGTCTGGCTAGGATGATCCGTCCATCGCAGAAAAACCTGTTCTTTCCCGGGAACACTTCCCATTTTCTCCGCGGCCGCTGCACCTTCTTCTCGGTGTGGCTCTGCACCGACAGCGGCGACACCGACAGCGCCCGCGGGTCGATCTGCTGGTACTCACAATTCTTCATCATGTAAACAGTGTCGACACAGTCCGGAGGTAGCTAAAGGCACACACAAAACTCTCTTTTCTCGCAGTGTTTTTCGAGAGACACTCCTCTCAAGATTTAGTCTCCGGACATTTGAATTTCTGCTTCTTCAGTTTGGACTCAGTTCCCCATCCTGAAAGCTAACACTAGCTAGCTAGCGTACCAACAAAGGCATTCTCCACCGTAGTTTAGTTTTACGAGGTGACTCAGTTTCCGAGTTGAGTCGGTGGTAACTACCATCTTTGGTAGTTAAATTAAAGCCACATAACGATAACAGTCCTTAGTGGCTTAAATTTGCTGGCCTTTTCTATCGAAAACCAACAGACAGTGAGCTACAGCTCAAGCTTCTTGTGGCAGTTCCCTTTTTCTTTTGCCGTCAGCTAATGTACGTCACGATGTGGCCATTGACGTAATCACGCAGGACGCAGTGCTGATTTGTAACGGCAAAAACACATGCGCAGTGCAGACAGATTATTTGTAGATCAGAGCACGCGCAAGCGCAGTGATAATCTATTTGGGTTTTCCCCACACTGACTAATTGAAGTACATGTAAAAATATAACAATTCATCAAGTACACAACAAACAAAGCTTAGAACTTTTCCACATGACCAAATCTAGATCTAGTGCTTTAAATGGGACTAGCAACAGTTAATCTAGCCAACCTCAGTTCACTTCAAGTGTTTTCATTTTAAGAAACTGAAAACAATACAATAAAACAAGACTAACTTTTCTTCCATTTTCATTTTTGTTAAACAGTCAGACCTCTCTAAATACAGCTAAACAAGTTGACATTATTCATAAACACATTGTGGATATTTAACAGTGATGCAATTGTATTAAATTTACTGTAATGAGAGGCTTTATAGGATGCCCAATAGGTTCTTTACATACTTATATTATAATAATCAATGTCTATTTACTAACTATATGATATAATTGTCATAATATTTAGCCAATTTTGAGGAACGCTTTGTTTGCAAAATCATTCTTGAATCCAGTCTTCTTTTGGATTCACAATAATTCTGAACAACACATACTGAAAGTTCGATCCAGATCTAAATCAAGACAAAATTATGCAAACTAAGCCAATTTCAAAACTTAATTATTTTGAACAACTTTAATTTGATGAGTTCTTTCTCAACACTTCTCTCATCTTTTGTTTATAACTATCAAAGTTATAACTATCATTGGTTTTACGCGTAATAGCAATATCTAGTGGTTTTAAAGAGATTTCTGCAAAGGTCATGAGGGGTTACTAAAGACTCATAAGTCAGTGCACATTACAGTGATGCAAAAAATTGTTTTGTAAGTAAACCTTGAATGAAGATTTTTTTAAAAAAGTACATATTTTAACCATGTCATTTCTGATCAGACTTAACACATTTTGTTTAATTTGAAATTTGAGGCTGATTACCAATAAAAGTTTTTGATATTGATACCTTAAACAATATGAATTAATTTAGCATAAGAAAAATAAATATAGTAGACATAAAAATTAGGTTTCTTGAGGTTCTTTAATTTTTTTGAATTCTTATTTAAAAGACCCGGACCATAGCATGGCATCATTCTTCCAAACATGCAGTGCAGTGCATTAACTTGAATAAATAAAATGTAAAAGCTTCAGCAGAAAATTTAACAAGAAATAAAAAATATTGTTTTTTCTTTTCAAGTACAACCATAGTCTTCCCAAGATTTACAACCCAACAGAATTCAGCAAAGTTTAAGGTATAATTTACATGTGAGCATGTTCTCAAACAACTACAGAGACACATTTAACTAAAATGTGCAAACCTGTTAAATATATCTTGAATGAATCTGCATCAAAAACATACTGAAGTCACAATAAATTCTATGGAGGACTGGGCGACATAACTAGAAGGTTGTTTTCTTTGCTCTGGTTTGGTTTTACTCAAAATGCATTGAGTTAATGTTTTTAAAAACAAATGAGAGATTGACAAAATGTTGCATGTATGCAATTATTCTGATAACAGATTTTTTGTAATGTTATTGCAATTAATTTATTATTACTGGAATAACAAAAGGTGACAGTGTGCTTTAAAGAACACACCTCTGTGTAGCTCGATTACATGTAATTTTAAATATAGTGTGTAGCCCAGTTCTACATGGAAATATTTATTTAAACATCAGATCAATGTCTTAAGTCAAGTCCATGGCAAAAAATTACAATGCATTGCAAGACCCAGTACCCAGTAAGACAGAAAGTATCCCAGGATACTCTGTGTGGTGGGAGAGCAGGCCTTAAAGTGTGGCAGCAGAGCAACAATGGGATTTTGAGGAGTGTGCTTGCAACCGTTTCTGGAATGGGTCTGTAGCTGTACATTGGGGTTTGAAGTTTTCCTTCGATGAAGCAGCGGCTCATTGAGGAGAAGCAGGTGAGCACTTATCCAGAAGGGCACCGGAGACGAGGAGGCCATGAACCTGGTTAGGACCTAGAAATGCAAATTAAAAAAGGAAAATCAGTGGGAAGAACAGATGTTTCTTACCCTCGGGTAGATGAGACCTTATATGATGTTCTTACCTGCACATGCATACACAGAGTTCCAAACACCAGGAGTACTGCAGAATGTACAACATATACAAACACCCTGGGGTTGAAGAATCCCGGTGTGGGCTTGTCAAGTCCTTTGTTGGGACCTGTCTCCCAAAGTCCAAGTCTCATACACAGTTCTGGATTTGCTTGAAAATATGCATAAGCAGCCATTATACCCAGGGTAGCCATAGGCAGAGCCAGAATAAAGTTCGGTATCTGCTTCAGCTCAAAGTAACGGAGGAAGCCCACATCCCAGTACACATCCTGGATATGAGAATAAAGCAGGGGAAGGGGTCTCATACACCAAAGTGGTGGCGGACCGTTTTCATCTGGAACCCGGTAACCTTTCCGCTCAGCCAGTGACAGAAGAGGCGGGGGGATCCGCTCCAAGGATGTGGACGGTGTGCAAAACGTCCTATACCCATAGTACTGGAAAGCACAGAAGGGGAGGGCAATAATTGCAGTTCCCAGGAGGGAGGTGAGCAGCAGACAGACGATAACCCAGATGTAGTGGAAGACTTTACTGTGGCCTTTTGTGGTTTTGCGATAGACACGAATCTGGGAAATGGCGTGCAGTGATGGAAGGTACAGTAAAAATCCTATGTTCACGAGACCATTTGATCGTGCTGCAGTGGCTATGCTGAGGGCCAGGCAAGCTCTGAAGGTGAATCCTTTTTCCAGGAGGAAGAGACCCCCAAATGTGAGTGCAGCAAACAAGCTCTCCGAGTATCCGGCGGTCATGAAAACATTGGCAGGTGTGATGCAGTAGAGCAGACTGGAGAGCAGAGCCAGACGCCTGTCCTGCAGAACTATCCTACTGAGGGCGTACAGGGCGACCACACTCAGCAAGAAGAGGGCACTGTTCCCCAGAGCCACGGCCACCAGCAGCCGCCCCCGCACACTCAGCCAGCTGTTCAGGGGCCACAGCAGAGTCTCTGCCAGGCCTCGGAGGATGACGGGGAACAGGGGGAAAAATGCAAAGTTGTGCTCATACAGGTATCCTCTCTCAGCGATGAAGAGAAAATGCTCAGCGTCCCAGTGAGACAGGCCACCAAGCAGCCACTCCACCACAGAGTCCAAGTATAGAGGCTCCTCTGTCCGAGGGGGCCTGAACGCATCAGCTTCATGGTCAGGTATGGCAGCATTCAAAACAGCCTGAAGAGAAACATTATACACAATAGTAAATTAGACTTTAAGTGTACGCAGTAGAAAAATACAAATCCTGTTCGCTAATGTAACCACTCAGAAAAATATTATTGCTAAAGGTGACTCGTGCATGAGGGACAATGAATGTGATGACAATCACAGCTAACCAGGAAACATCCCGACATTACAGCAGCCTATAAACCTACCTGCAGAAACAGAGAGAGGCCTCTGGTGACTGTGGCAAACTCCAGAACTGATCTGACATCCATGGTCAGTGGTGCGACGGAGACGGTGTGAGAGAGCCGGTGATGACAGGCATGAGCCCGGCTAGCAGACACTCACCGATGGGTTCGTCATATTCTCTATAAACCATAGCTGGCACGAGGACAAATAAATATCCAGCACATGAGTTTCTGGAGGTTTTTACGGTTAAAACTGGTTACGTAAATATGGAAGAAGGTAAACCATCATTTTTGTTATGCGGTGACCCGTCTGTATGTCGATCTTTGTCCTCACTGCAGCACGGTGCATCGTTTTCAATGGCACTTTTCACTTCCGGTGTAAGTTGTACTCGTTTCAGAATAAAAGCTTATGGGCCCAGATGACGTGAGCCTTTGTTAGCCCTGGTTACAAAATGAAAACATGTTTTTAAAGAAGGTATACTCGTACCAAAATATTAAATGAGAGCTAAGCTTGTGCTGACCCATGGTTTGCGACAATCTTCCATTTATTCCGACATTGTAATAGAGGTGCAACGATTAGTCGATACTGAGACATGAAAACTAGTCACTGACAAATTCAGTCGAGCTGAGGAGTAAAGCATCTCCCTTCTTTTCTATCTTTTCTCAGAGTCGCACAATAATATAGCAGCAAGTAAACAATGTAGTGGTGGTCAATGTAAAGAAAAGAAAAGAGAAGTAAAGAAAATGATTACTTGATGTGTTTGTTTAGAAAAAAAAATGACACAGTTATTTTAATCTATAGTTTATATTGTCACTAAAGACAGTGTCGATCCTTGGAAAAGAAATGAGACATTTTAGTTTTTGGATCATGTCAGCAGCAAAATTGATTAAAATATGTATTTTTGAATGAAGTAGCCATCTTTCTTGTCTTTATTATTAATTAGCACATAATTGAACAACCTCATGCTAAATTTAACAGCTGTTACCAGAATAAGAGCCATTTAATATGTGTCTCATAATTCAATTAGTCAAATAATCATTTCAATAGTTGATTTTTGACTATCACAATAGTCATTACTTGCAACCCTATATTGTAATGCTGTAAAATCCTGTGATGTATTTCCTCCCCAGCAGGCGGTGCTACACACCATATAGTACATCTGAAAATAGTCTAAAGTCTGTTCAGCATATCAAGTTTGATAAAGTTGGATTTAAGGTGTATTTTGACCCTGTCATCCATAGCTTAAAACATAATGTAGGTTTAAAAGAGTACACTTATGTATCTGATATTAGAAATGTATGTGTAGAGATTTTGTTTCAATCATTTCTGTTCTGGGAATCAACTATTAGGGTTTAACTATTAGTGGATAAATAAGTGCATACAAAGAAAATCCAATCCAGTGTGTGGCTTTGTTTTATGTAGACTCTAAAAAGGTAAGTGAAACAACCCACTGACCCAGACATTTGACTGAAACATTGAAACAGAGTAGTTAGGTCTACCTTGTGGCACCATGTTTCAGGCGTGGTGAAGGTAAGATGCCTGGATTTCACAAATTCATTGACCCTGGTTTTATGTATCATCACAATTCTTTGTTCAGAACAGAGAATTAGTCCAAAAGAACGAAACCATCAAACAGCTTACGAAGATTTAATGTACATTTATTCTTACCACGTGGAACATATAGTATAAAGATTTCATACTGAATAAATGATATTCATTGAGCCAAAAAAGGGTAAGGGAGGAATTTACATGTCGTCTTAGCTACATAGTCTGAAATACAAATATGCAGAATCCATGACTGGAGAAAATTTGTCAAATGTGTACTTCATCTAGTTTATTTTCATTGTACCAGGAGATAACAGGTTTGAGCCGTGTCTGCCATACTACAGAGCTGTGGAGAGACCATAGGAGTGGGTCTAATCAGCGGGGACTGGAGGTCACGGACCAAACTCACATGTCAGCCTCCATCCCGCACCAATAACAAGTGTGAGAATAGTGACACAGACAGAGACAGACACAGAGAAAGGAAGTATAATGTACAACATTATATATACACCACAGCAAAGCTGTATTTGAAGTTGAAAACCAGTCCTAAGAGGTGATTTCTTCTCATAAGGGTATTCATACAATCAAGGGATAGGAGGAGGTAAGGGTGTTGTAGGTTCTTGATACTTTGGGGAAGAAAGCCATTTTCTGTTGAACACCAAACTAAAATGACCTCAAAACTCTAGAGGAGCTGCATCGTCAGCTTTTGTGTGAAACGTGTTACAGAATGCTTACACTCAAGAGCAGTACGGTACAGAAAATGTCCTACAATCTACTGCACACTGCACAGGCCTCCCCGGTGAAGGTGTCTATTGACAGCACTTTGTCTACTGTCGAGCTGACTGGTGAGAATCCAACTACAGCAACTATAACCAGTAGGCCACTTGTCAGTCTGCTTCACCTCTGAACGTCAACCAGTTACAGACTCACTGTGCCCTCGAGGGGAGGGCGAGGGCACACTGTGTCTCCCAAACTCACTGTAAACGAGACAGCAACTTTGGTTACAGTTTTTGTTTTTCAGCTATTTATTTATTTATCTATCTTTATTAAAAAGTACTTTCCCCCCCAAGTGCAGAACAGTCTCCCAACCGTGGTGCTCTGTTCTGTGTCATCCTGTTGGCATTCATGTTGCAAGTAGTGTCACTTTTCGGCATCACTCTGGTTTGTAATCCACCACAGCTCTGTGATTACTCTCCTCAAGCGAGGCCTGCCTGGGGAGGGCACAGAGAATGGAATCTGAAGGATTTTCATAAATTAAAGACAGTCACTTGAACTTTCGGTGCCCTGTTACACACACAAGCCAGGTTACCAGGGAGGAGGGGATTGGGGATAAAACCCCCAAATAGTGGAGCCACGGCTCCCTACAGCTGTCATGACTGGCCGATCAAAAAGAGTACATCACAGATAACATGAGAAACCAGCGAGTTCATGAGGGGAGACACTGAAAGGTCGAGGAGTCGGGACTCATGTAGTGTGAACTCTGAGTGGTTCTCCTCCACCTTAGCTAAGGCATGCAGAGCCCGGGCAGCTCGCCGCATCATGTCCGGACTTGCGGGCTCGAAGTGCATCCCCTGTAGGTGTAGTAGAGAGCTCTGGCTCTGCTGAAGCTGTGTGGCAGCCAGACTGTCCTCCAAGAAGCCAAGCAAGTTGCCCACACTGCCCTTCTGAACAGCAATTGCTCGGGCTGCCATAGTATCACCCTGGGCCAGGTTGGCTAGTAGGACCACAGCCATCTCTCTGCAGACTGCAACCTTCCTGTCTCCAATTAGCCGCACCAGGTTCCCATATAGCTTCTCCAACCGACTGAATGGTGGAGTGGCCAAGATGAGGTCCACGTTGTTGTCTTGGATGCTCAGTTTGCTTAGTGTCTCCAGGACCAGTCTCTGAGGTGACAAAGCACTGTGGGGGCCCAGGGTGGGGAAGGGATCCTGGGCCTCTGCTGAGGGGCAGACAGCCCAATGCAGAAGACCATCCAACAGAGGTAAGCAGATGCTCTCAGGGTAGATGGAGAGGTCTAGTTGGCCTGAAATGTTTGCCAAAGTGACCAGCGTGTTCTCCCTTAGGAGCTCCAAGCAGTCCCACCACCATTCATCCCTTTGGCCCATTCCCTCGTCTGAATCCTCGTCCTTCTCGTAGGTGAGCGGGGCCTGTTTGCGCTCTGGGTGCCGGTGGTGGAGCAGGATGAGGCGCCCCAGTAGAAGCAGCAACCCTGGATGTTTGGACATCTCATGGTCATTGCCTGGAACAAAGGAGAGGCTGCGGACAATATTGGAGATGCAAATGCAGCGCCGGGCTAAAGAATCCTGCCAGTTAGCCAGTGCAATGAGCGGCCCCTCGTCTTTACTATGAGGCTCATCCTCCAGGATGGTGCCGGTCACCTTTGACTTCTGGGTTAAAATACTGTCGGAGGAAAGAAGGGGTCTATTATTCTCCTGGTGACTTTTAGATTCTTTCTCAACTGCCTTTGTCTCAGAATCTGTTTTCCTCTCCTCCTCACTAAGCAAGGGGCTGGCCTTTTCTGAGGAAGATGTCTCTTTTGGCCTTTCTTCTTCATCTTGATGCTTCCTGTTGTCCTCCTCAGTAGGAAAACAAATTTCCCGAATGTCTTCTTCTGGGACTCGTCTCTTCAGTAAAATGTGGGGCACGGGTATTCGTTCGCGTGTCTCCAAGAAGTCTTTACGTGGTTCAAAGTGGGTTTGAATGTGTTCTGTTGAGTCTCCCCCTCCTGCACTCCAGTGAAGTAACCCACTGTCAAACTCTTGCAGTTTACCATGATTATTTGACTGGGCAGCCACAAATGGATCCTTCTTTCGTACCACCTTCAGGGGAAACTTGTCAAACTTGCTGGACTGTCTGGGTCTCTCATGAGCTGGTAAGGACTGCAACAAGCTTGCCTGTTCTGATGAAGGACCCTTGCTCTTCCTCTCATCTTCAGTCTTCTCATCTCGACCCTGAGAGCACTGCTTTTGATCTTCCTCCTCTTTCACACGAGTTGGCCCCTCCGTTTCTCTATCCTCCTCCTCTTCATCATCATCTTCCTCCTGTTCCATATCCTCACCCCGTGGTTCGTCTTCTTCTGTGGTGTCGAAGTCTCGTTTCAAGGCATCAGGATCAAGTAGTGTCCTCTGGCCAGGGTCCCCAACCTCATACTCCCGCAGAATGCCAAAGATTTCAATGAGGCAACGTCTGAAATACTCAACGACCAACTCTAGTAGGCCAGGCAACTAAAGAAAGAACAGAAGCACAGAAATGTTAGACAGTCATTAACAATCAATGCAATTTGCTATAAACCGTCATTAAGGAATCAATATGAAGTCTTACCGTGTTGAGATCAAAAGTAGAAATACTGCCATCATCATACAGGAGAATATTGATGGTATCTAAGGCCCACGTACTTTCAGCCAATAAACCAGACTTTAATGACATCATGACTCTCCAGGCTTCTGGGGTTCCTGAAAGACAAAAAACTACATCGATACCAAGTACTTTTTGCTTGAGGAGAATAAATGGACTGAATGAAGTGAATGGACTAAGCAACCAATGCAACGTCCATTCACTATTACAGTGCTGTCAATAGTAAACACAATCAATATCACAAGATTGTTTTTGTATTTATAATTCATAGTCATACCGATATCTTTCATGGTGAGTCTCCGACGTGGTTTCAGGACAGGATGGCTAGCTTCTATAGAGCCCGGAGGAAAAGGCATGTCTCGCCTTATTAGAGGCGACTGCACTGGAGGGGGCACTATGTGAGATGCAGGCACTGGCGGGCCAGCCTTCTGCATCTTCATTACTCCATGCATGTAGGGAGATTTACTGGGTGATGTCCTGCTCTCCATGGGACGGGGCATGGAGGCTGGGCTGGACACCTGTGGAATGTGATTCTGCACACCCTGAGGGGGCTGGTAGTTGGACTGTACTGAGCGAGGCATAGGTTGTCCAGGCCCAGCTGGACCGTAAGGAGGCTGCCGTGGGCCCATCTGACCCCCCCACTGGCCATCATGATTCATGCGCTGTTCTGATGACATCATCTCCTCTGAGCGGTTCATGCCAGGGTAACCAGGTCCTTGGGGTGGGCCCGCAGGGCCAGCCTGTCTGCTGGGGTAGTTCTGATAGTTCATTTCTCGAGGTCCTTGCCACATGCCTCCCTGAGGACCCTCAGGGCCGGACTGCATCATCTGAGGGGGCATGTTAGGCTGAGCATTGGGACCCGACGCTCCCTGCATCCGTTCACGACCAAAGGGAAAGGGGAACTGATTGCCCGGGCCAGGTGGACGGCGATCAGAGCCAGGGTAGGGCCCACTGCCGCTGTACTGATTGTATGACTCCTGCTGTCCTGAAGAGGGTGCAGAGGCGCCTCCTTGCTGCTGCTGCTGTTGCTGCGGTGCTTGTTGTCCACCAGGGAAGGACCCACTGTACTCGGTCTCATGACGTTTTGATGGAGGGTAACCCCCTTCCACAGGACGCTTGTAACTCTACAAATAAAAGTACAGCAACAATTTTATTACACATAACTTTAATAGTCCTTTTGCACCAAGGAATAAACTGGTTGAAAAATGTGACATGACTCCATCTAAGAGAAAAAAATAAATATACTAAAATAAAAAAGTGCAATTTTAATATGTAATATTATGTGATCCTTGCTGGAGCTGGTGTAGTGCAGATGGATCATTTACCTGTTGTTGTGGGTACATTCCAGGCTGCTGATTTGGGTAAGAGCCAGTAGGGGGCGTTCCCTGTCCAGGATACTGATTACCATAGGAATCATGCCTGCAAACATTATGCCTTGTCAGTTTGACCATGAACATATTATGCATCCCTCACTCAGTTGAGACAAACTTAGATGTTCACAGTATGTACTGATGAATTTACAACAAAAATACATACAACTGTAAGAGTTTCTTTTTGCTTAAATCTTAACATTTTGGTGCAATATACTTTACATATACTACATCATACTCATCTGTGTTTTATCAGAATGACCCACTTTTCTATAAAACATTTATTTTTAATGAACAGTAATCATAATCTTGAATTCAAATCATATATAAATGCCCTGCTCCTATTGTTAACTGGTGATTATCAGTCTCAAAACAATAGAAATGGGATGAACACATTCATCACATCCCCTTCAAAGAGGGAATGTTTAACTCAGGATGGATGGCAAAATAAAAACCTCCTGGTCATGAAGTGACCATGTTCTCATAAAATGTAGCATATCAGAATGATCTGAAGTTACAGAGTCTAATGACATTGTACAACTGGATGGCACAGACAGTCCTATGTATCAGGGCTGAGAAACTTCAGTCATACTTCCAGGATTTGAGCATTTATGAAAGCTAATGCTTGAAGATTACTACATGAGGATTTTCAAAAACTATTGTCATATATGAGGAATGATCAGCTTCTACTGTATTTTGCCACAGTAGCTTTTAACTTGGGAACCTTGCCAGTCAAAAGCAATGTGAACTGACCGTGGCTGCTGTGGTGGGAAGCGATTTGGCGAATACATCCCCGTGTCGGCGTTGGCAGGCATCATAGGGTTTGGCTGAGGAGCACCGGATCCCATGTTGCCCTCCGGGCCCATTCCTTGCTCCGATCTGGGAGACGCAAGACAACACAAGTGGTATATTTTTTGTTTCATATTTTGATTCAGACAAATTGTGCTAAAACTCATCACAAAAAGAATAAAAAGGAACAAAACCATTAAAGCTGCAACCTCAATGCAAATACTGTCTGACTCCCAAAACTACTAACTGTCAAATACAAGCAATTTTTGGATGGCCTAGTTTAAAACATCCGGTATGACGGTAAAATACAGACAAGTGACTGAATAGTGCTATTAATGGGGCTGAGAAAAACCCGAGACAGGACATGAATTGGTTGTAATCCAAAGTGTCAGTAGCGCGTGCAGAGGAACAGGCCAATAGAAAAAAAGAAGAAAAATCTGGCCTTTTATTGTTAATATAACAAATGTAACATCAAAACTATAAAGCACCAAACCATTCCTTATTTGGTCCATACAACACATACTGTTGTTGCTTAGAAATTAAAGTCTTAACCTCGTCTTCAACCTATCCAAAAATCGCTAGTGTATTTCCTCTGAATTTAAATTGTACACAAAGAAACGTTCTAATTTATTAAATTTTTTGGTTTCTTTCTTTCTTTCTTTTTTTTTTTTAGAGCAGCACACCCTCATCATAAAAGACAGCCTAGTCTCCTATTTGCCTCAAGAAGCTATGTATAAATACCCTCATGTCAGTGTAAAATATTACAGTTAAAAATAAACAACAAACGGAAGAATTATATATAGTTTAACAATAACTTGAATTTATGAATTATTACCATTTTCTAAACAATACAAAGTAAAGTTATGGACACAGACTTGACAACATGCCCACTGTCCAACCACACCTTTCTTTTTCAGAAATAGCATTTGATTCCACAACAGTCATGTAATGCCCTGACAGCACATCATTAACTCAAAGAGTAATAATAATAAAAAAAAAATGTAAACAAACTCATTTTTGGAAAAGATTATTTACACTTACTCTTCTTGACCTGAATGGGAACTTTGAGGTTTAAAAATACCAGGGTATGAGCAGCAGTGCTCCATTCAATGGTTCTTACCTCCTGTCGTAGCCTGGTCCGTAGGGATACTGCTGTCGGGGTCCCATTGGCATGGTGCCCATGGCCCCAGGTGGTCCTCTGTTGAATGGAGGTTGCTGCTGCTGCTGCTGCTGCTGCTGTGGTGGTGGCTGCTGCTGCTGCTGCTGCTGCTGCTGTTGTTGTTGGTCACCCACCCCGCTGTTAGGGCCCTGGTTAGCAGGTAGAAACTGCTCCCCAACTGGAAATATAATTAAATTAAAGCACATTTAGAACCAATTAACTCAACTGTCCAATTAAGCTGAGATTAACCGAGCTTCACCGACAAGATGTTCCATTCAGATCTTGTTCATTCAATGTGCTCACCTTTGCGCATGTTACTGAAAGGATCCTTGTTGGGTTCATAGGGGCCCATTCGACCCTGCATGTCTGGGGTGTTCATGCCAGGCTGATAGGTGGAGTTGGGGGTCAAGTTCTTCCTGGGGAAAGCTGGGTCACTTCCTTCAGAGAAAGGGTCCTGCAGGTTAACGCTGCTCCTAGGAGAGAGGCAAAATTAAAAGTAAGCAGGGGAGTCGAAAGAAAATGTCTTTCAGAAGCAAAGATCCAGAAATAAAAACTCAAACAAAAGTCACCTGGACCCGGGTGGCATGGGTGGCATTTGAGTATGCGGAGTGGAGGCTGGAGTGGGAGGTTTGAGGTCTCCCCCTTCAGCCATAGAGCTGCTGGTGGACTGGGGAGTCTGAGGACCCTGCAGAGAGCCTGAACCAGCTGTGGAGCAGAGGGACGCTTCAGTTCGAAATAAGAGAGGAGCAGACAGACACGGTACATGACTTTAATGACACTGCAAAACACAGCAAGTTATGTATTTTTGTCAGTTTTAAAATGCAAAGAAAAACACAGCATGAATACAGCTCTAACCTGGAGAGGGTGGCTGGACCTTAGCAGCTTGGTTCTTTTTGTTGTCCGTAAAAATCTCAGGAGGAGGGTCTTCACCACGCTCAATTTTGCACTCAAAGGCGTACAGACACTGGATGTACTGTTTCTTCAAAGAACTGGCAGCACTGCTGGACGTTCCCACATTCAAGGTAGTGGCCAGATCACGCCATTTCTTATTCTTACTCACCTGAGACACACACAATGAGGTACAATTAGAAAAAAAAGGCAATAGCAGGCAGCACACTGCAATTTATTCTTATTCATAGAAGCCATATTAACCTGTGCCATTCCTCCTATCTCTTTAACCGACATATATAGCCGGAAGAGGTCGAGTGGTTTGCGTCCTACAGCGGGCAGGTTGGTCATGCCCATGGCTTTCTCTTCAATGAAGGCCAAATAACGGTCCACCCACACCTTCCTGTCCGGCTCCGGTCCCAACTCGTACAGGCGTGATATCTTTTCACTGGTTGTGGTGGAAGAGTTGGACTTCTGTTTCATGTAAAAGAAATACAATTTTATAAGTGGAAATTTTAGAGTGGAAACTACTGAATATCTGCAGCAGCCGGAGAAATGTGAGGTGCTCGGACTTAGAGAAGATGTTCTGTTATTACATATACAAGATGAGTTACCTTAGATTTGGGCTCTGGCTTGGGTGTTACACTCCCATCTACTTTGTTATTCATCTTATTGTTCATCTCTGGACTAGCGGCCATACCTAAAGACAAAGACAGAAATTGTAATTAGCTGTGAAGATGCCACTAAACAAGATAACACAGTGTAATCATTTTTGTACAACTTACCACTTGTGTTATTGGCCATGTTTGGCCCCATGGGATAAGGTGATCCACCTGGAGTGTTCATCATTCCTGGCATGTTGTTCATTGGAGGGCCGTACGGTGGACCAGAGCCCATCATACCTGGAGACATGTTCGGGTAACCAGGCATCCTGGACAGAGGAGAAAATATATTTGAGAATCTAATGTGTGGAACTCTACTAAGTTAATCAATAGTGTTGTGTGTGGTAAATAAATGAGGATCCACCGTAAACCAACCTGTTGTGCATGGAGTTAGTGGCAGGGTGCTGCATGGCTGTGGGATCCTGCGGCTTTCTGTTCATTCCTGGTGGAGGACACATTCCTGAGCCTACCTGGGGTGGTATGTTGCCCATGTTAGGAGGCATGTTTGGGCCCATGTTGGGGCCCATATTGGGTCCCATATTGGGACCATAGGGACGTGTCCCCATTTGATTAGGAGGCATCCTTCCTGGAGGCATGCCAGCGTATGGCGGCCCTCCACCCTGTCCTGCCATGGGGTTCATTGATCCCATGCCTGGCCCGGGATAGTTGGCATTGGGCATGTTGCCATAGCCAGGTTGCCGAGGATAACCTAAAGATGACATTACAACAACAAAAAATTAGGTAAAGTAATTACTTGGCTGTAACTGAACACTTGTGTGGAGAGAAAAAAAAAAGCCTTCAACACCCAGAAGTCGTCCATAATTAAAAGTGTAGCAGCTACAACAGAGTCCTTTCCTAAAGAGCTGTGTGAGACTGACTTTTTTCCTTTCAGCATGCTAGCAGAGAGAGCTATGCACTCTGAGCAACAAGCCTTTGTCACAGTTTCAGCTCTACTGACAGGAGGCTCTGCTACGTCAGCTGACTCTCTGCTTCACAGCTATAAATAGCTGCAACAGAGTCAGAGGGAGGGACCAACCATAGCATGGTTTTCCTATGAAGCAGAGATATATTCCATAGGTTTGACTATGGGATATGAGCAAACTTCTCTAACAAGGAACAGTGAATTAAGTGGAAAATCTTTATAACTCATTATGTAAGCCTTAGAAATGCTGCTTGAAGAGGCCCTTTATCGCAGCAGTATTCCAGAAGAAAAAAGAAGCTCTCTTTTAAAGTCAAACCCAGACAGAAACACAATCAAAAGTACAAACCTTGGGGGCCATACTGTCCTCCCTGCTG
Source organism: Pseudochromis fuscus (assembly GCA_900323345.1). Taxonomy (NCBI): domain Eukaryota; kingdom Metazoa; phylum Chordata; class Actinopteri; family Pseudochromidae; genus Pseudochromis; species Pseudochromis fuscus. The sequence continues at coordinate 48,730 of OOFC01007234.1, forward strand.
CCCGTAGCCAGTCATGGAGTTGTTCTGCTGATATGGGGCCATCCCAGGGTGCATCTGTCCCCCAGAGGACTGGCGTGGCGACAGTGCAGAGGCTGACTGGGGGGAGCCGTAAGGAGGCATCTGAGGGTTTCTCTGCATAAACCCTGAAAAGAGGACAAGAGAAGGAGACAGTGCTCAGACTTCAGACGCTACAGCATAAACACTCTTGACATGCTCATCAATATATACGAGTTTAGACAGCGACATACCTCTGTCCTGCGCCATAGGAGACTGGCTCATGGCAGGGTGCAGGCTCCCATCTGACTGTACACTTGATGGCCTGGGAGGCATCTGGGTCCCTAAACAATTACAATTAAGTTAGTGTGAGAACCAACAAAAGGTACTATAAGAAGCCACCATGATTATTCCAATTTAAAACAGTTTCAATAATCATTTGTGTCTGCATGGGTTCAAATTATAAAACTACACACTCGCTCCCCAATTGAACAATATAGAATGAGTCCATATGTTAATATATACAAAACTATTTTTTAACTACTGGATACAAGATGTCACCTACGACATCTATTGAGGCAGAAAGGCTTTCTCAACTAGCTGTAGATCCATCAACTCAGATTTCAGGTGAGCTCAGAAAAACTTCCCACGTTCAGCAGAAGAATGTGAAGCAGCCTTCTAATATCAGACTCTGAATAGATCATCCTTCTGCACAGTGAAAGTCAAACCTCCATGAGCAGTAACATTGACAAAAACACAATTTAAAGTAGATGGTGACTTCAACAATCAACAAAATCTAAACAAGACCACCACAGAGGGAATGTGTATCCTACCAGCTGCTGGACAGGTATCCAGTTTTAAGACATATTACATTATTCTAACTTTGTATTTGGCTCAAACAAGGTCAAATTTGGCTACCAGCTTTCTGTGACGGGTGGATAAAAACGCCATTTTGCCCAACATGAGAGCATGTTACAAATTCAAACTTTGGAAAGACAGTGTTTGAGAAATTTGCCAAGAAATCCAGGAAAAATGGTTGGCATTTGACTCATAAACAAGTTCAAGATTTCAGCCTCCCTCCATTCTTATTTTAAAACAACTGCAACCGTGCCAGTCACACTGGGTCAGGCCTCACAAATGTTGTGTTTTGTGAACAAGCGACGTCCAACCAAACAAAACTGGAATATTTTAGAGTGCATCCAAGACCCCAAGGTGCCAGAGGAAACCAAATATAGGTGACTGAGTTTTGAGGCAAAGTGTGATTACATCTTTAATGCTTCCAGGTCTTGTAGACCCTATGTACAGAACATTATATGGTCTCAAAGGAAGTTTTAGGAAAAAGAAAGAAAAAAATATAGTTCCACACATAATGACAATGCATTTCTCCATCTTTATAAATTTCATTGGGAACATCTTTAAATAAGGAAAAATTCCAGAGCCAATTGCAAGTATTGCACTCTGACAAATTATCAGTAATTTGGCAAAATACTAGAAAAAAATAAGAATAAAAAAAGTCAACCGACCTTCAAATGTTTCAAGAAACAGTGGTCAGTAGTTTGACATTACAAAAAAGTAGGAAGTCTGCCACAGATCATACG